>OZ038502.1:6562649-6567649 GCA_964036315.1 Acanthosepion esculentum | reverse complement strand
CTCATTAATTGTTGTTTTACACACACAACACACACACACATTCTTTCTCTCTCTCTTATGTACAGTGCCTTTTATATATTTATTAAGTTTTATTGAACAAAAAGAAATGACAGTAGTTTAAGATGGCATAAGATTAACTAGGTATTACGTGTTCGTGAATGGTTAAATCTTAATGGTTTATCATTTATATTTAACTGAATATGTAGATGTGTGTCTATTGTGGTGGGAATGTTTTATTTATTTTTCAAACATGGCCATTGCGTTATGGCCATGTTCATAGTTGATATTATTGAGTGTTACAGTTAAAATTTAAAAAAAATCCTTGATGATGTCTAAATGTCTCCCCTTTAAAAATGTATTGTGTCGTGTTATTTTCATTTGCTCCTAGGTGTGCCGTTTCTTAAGAAGGTTTGAGAAACATTTTACTAGCTGAATAGCACGAATGAGTGGACAAAAGATTGGAGATATGACCGCAACGATATAAATATTGCAATCGATTAAAATTCTTTGTGAAGGGAAAGTAAAAAAGAAAGATAATTCAGAAGAGAGAATCGAAATTATTTTTTTACGTTTCTTATTCGTCTTTTGAATATAAAAACTGAATTATTCTTGTCTAAAAGTTAAGCAAAATCACGAACGAATCACACAAAATACGAAATAAATAAAGGAAAGAATCAGAAGACAAAGAGCCAAAAACTGAGATTATAATAAGAGTTGTCTATTGAATTTCCATAGATCCCTTTAGTTATTTATGAAAATACTTCCTTGAAGAATTCGGATAAAAAAGAATCTCATCATCTTTGCTAAGATTTCTAATATTCTTTCATCAAATATTCTAGTTGCAATATGTTTGGGTGTAGATAAATAGGCAAACAAGGAATTATTAATTTGTTGATTTCGATGTGGGACGCTTGGAATTCCATGCATGAATAAGAAAAACAAAACAAAACAAAACAAAAAAAAAACAGCAGAGGATATTTGAATGGTTATTATTAGGTCATCCCATAAGTTCTGTCCTAATTTTAACTTTTTGTTAAAATGAACGAAATTTAAAGAGTATTATTTTTATGTTTAGATGCATTTAAACTGATCAAATTTTATTTCAGAGAACAATAAAATTAAATTTTGTTTGATTAAAACCCTGCTAACATGGAAGTACCCAAGAATCATTTGAGGCACATAATGCTTTATGAGTTCAAGAAAGGAAACTCAGCAGCCGAAACGGCTAGAAACATTCACTCAGTTTATGGAGAGGAATGTGTGAATGAAAGAACATGCAGAAGATGGTTTGCAAAATTCAGAGGTGGAGATTTCACCTTGAAGATGAAGATCGAACCGGACGTCCAGTTGAGTTTGATGAAAAGCTTCTTGAATCAGCCCTTGAAGAAAATCCTGCTTTATCAGTTGTGGAATTGGCAGTGGTTCTCAGTTCAAACTATACAACTGTTCATCGTCATCTTCAACAACTTGGAAAGGTTCCTAAACTTGGAAAATGGGTGCCTCATGAATTGTCTGAAAACAACCTCAAATCCCGAGTTGACATCTGCTCTTCTCTCCATTCTCGCTAACTTGTTTCACCTTTTTTGGATAAAGTTGTGACTGGCGACGAAAAATGGATCTTTTATTGAAATGTTAAGCGTCGTAGACAGTGGCTTAGTAAAGAGGAAGGACCCCAACCACAGCCGAGAATGGAACTTCATGGGCAAAAGGTTCTTCTTTCAATCTGGTGGGAATGCCAAGGAATAATACACTTTGAATTCTTACCACCTAATGCAACAATTAATGCTCAAATATACTGTCAGCAATTAGAACGTTTGAACCAAGCTTTGAGGAAAAAAAGACCTGCTCTAGTGAATCGAAAACGCGTGATGTTTCATCAGGACAATGCGCGACCACACACAGCAAGAATTACGTCACAAAAGATCGAAGAACTTGATTGGGAGAAAATTCCTCATCCACCTTATTCTCTCGACCTTGCTCCTTCAGACTACCATTTGTTTCGTAGCTTACAGAATCATTTGGAAGAAACAGCTTTTGTGACACAGGAAGAGGTTAAAACTGACATTTGTGAGTTCTTCGAATCAAAGCCAAAAGAATTTTACAGTAATGGAATTAGTAAGCTTGTTAATAGATGGAAGGAAGTCATAGATAATCAGGGAAAATACATTGTTGATTGAATCTGTAATTAAATGTAACATTTGGTCACTTGTCTTTATTCAAAATTCGGACAGAACTTATCGGATGACCTGATATATACAGTGTGCAGCAAATGTAACGGCTTTTGTCTATTTATTGACTTTTATTGAACAAAAATAAATTATAGTTTAAGATGGATTATGGCTTACGCTTTTGAGAATGTTTAAATCATAACATCGAGCTGAGGTGGATAGGACGAAATGGAGCAATTGAGCCGCTATTACGATCCCCACACCTAACACCGACAGACTTTTTTTCTTGTGCGGTGGAGACTGAAGGACATTGTTGAAAACAGGCTCAAACCGAAAACAATTTCTGTATTAAAACAAGCAATTTTTAATAAATTTTCTGAAATTCGTCTAAAAATTGCTTCAAATGGTTTCTAGAAGTGTTGCTGATAAGGTTCAGCCTTGTATTGAATACGAAGAAGAGAATTTGAAACAGTCTAAGTAGTTCGTTATTCATAACAAATCAATTTGTTTTGATGTCACAATACTTGTAAATTTTCTTAAACTATTTTTATTTATTTATGTTCAATATAAGTTAATAATTAGAAAAGAGGTTTTACTTTTGCCGTATCATATATATATATATATATATATATATATATATATATATATATATAAGTGAACATTGAAGTCAACACTGATAGGCGACAGGCTGTTTCATGCTAGACGCAATCGTCAGGCCGCGATTGCATCTAGCATGAAACAGACTGTCGCCTCTGAGTGTTGACTTCAATCTTCACTTTTATATTTACACGCGCTCTATCTCTGACATTGAGCACTTTATCCCATAAATATATCACACCTTAAAACTATATTTCTTCATATATATATATATATATATATATATATATATATATATATATATATATATATATATTACTTAAATCTTCCTGCTATATATAACGAAAGTTGATTAAAAGAAAGGTTGCTGGCCAGATATAACGAAAGTTGATTAAAAGAAAGTTTGCTGGCCAGATATACATTATATATATATATATATATATATATATATATATATATATATATATATATATATATATATATATATATATATATACATATATACATATATATATATATATATATATATATATATATATATATATATATATATATATTCTCGCTTTCATCCACCATATTTTTTGTTTTGAATTCAAGATGTTTACATCGCTTGTCTGTATCCCATTTTGTGTATTAACACCATTTTTAGTTTGTGATCCTTTTTGTCTCATCATTCTTTCTTTCAGGAGGCACCGTGGAGTAATGGATAGCGGTTTGAGGAATCGGAGAGCCGAGTTCGAATTCCAGTCAAATCCATTACATTCACTTACGTGCTAATACCTTTTGGAATGGTGTGAATCGTCTTCTTCTCTCTCCAGCTATGGGTAAATAGCAGGACAGACTGGGTTCTATAGCCTTGGATGGCAACTGGACTACCACAGAAAGAAATGGCAACCTACTGCGGGACAATCTGTCAGTCATGTATCTAAATATACATGATCGCTTAAGCGTGTATCACGCATGGCACGTAACTGACTAACTACATTTCTTGTGTGTGTATATATATTGTTTGCTTTGTATTATTTTGCACTGTTTTTTTTTCTTTTTGTTGTTATTGTTTATTGGAATCTTTGTCAATTATGTCTGTTGGTCATTTCCGATAGTTACATTTAACCATAGCCAATTACTCTACAGAGAGTTTCAGGGAAACACAAAAATAGAAACAGAAGACAAAGGTGTCTAGAAAAGACATCCTTGATTTATTTAAACTATCCTGCCAGATATTTTATTTAAACTCTACCCCCGTGTGAATGAGAAAACCTAAAAAAAAAAAAAGTTTCTTTGATCAACTTTTATTACAAAAGTGACACTATGACAAAATACCAACAAGTACCTAACATCGTTTGAAATAAATTCGCAAAAAGTAGATTTACACTCAAAAGATATTTGAGTGGTTTATAACGTCTACCGAGGACAGACTGTATGTGTATAGAGGAAGAGTGCTGGTTCCAAGTCATGACGGTAGAAACTACTACACTCCGAGTTTATAGACAAAGCACACAGATGCATGCTGGGATTTCTTCTTAGTCAATAAGATCGGCCACTTCTCGGTTTCGTTCGCCATATTTCTGTTCTTTATTGTCTTGAAGTCAGAACACTGCGATCGCTTGTCTGTCTCCCCTTTTTGGTGTTGACACCATTCTTAGTTTGTGAACATTTTGCGTCATTGCTTTGCCTATCTTCATTTTGCATATCTCGTTTGTTTATTGTTATCTTTGCTCCGGCCTTTTCTTTCTTATTGTTTATTGTAAATTTCATCAATTCTCTTTGCTGGCCATCTCTACCAATTACATTTAAACATGAGCGACTACAAAATCTCTCTCTCACTCTCTTTCTCTCTCTCCCCCCTCTCTCTCTACACATATATATATATATATATATATATATATATATATATATATATATATATATATATATACTAAACAGGAATTAACCATTATATATATATATATATGATAAAATATAGTCTTAAGGTATGCTATAATTATGGGTTAAAGTGCTCAATATCAGGGATAGAGTGTATGTAAATATAAAAGTGGACATTGAAGTCACCACCCACGTGACAATCTGACCCATGGCCTGACGATTGCGTTAAGAGAGTCGCTTCTAGATGTTGACTTCAATGTCCACTTATATATATATATATATATATATATATATATATATATATATATATATATATATATATATCTATTAAAAAAGGGAGAAGGTACAGTAAGATTTATAATCCGGTGT
>OZ038502.1:6545149-6557649 GCA_964036315.1 Acanthosepion esculentum | reverse complement strand
AAATGACCCGTATATATAAATAGCCGAGAAAATAACAGCACTCGTGGCCTGACGATTGCATCTAGCATGAAACAGACTGTCGCCTCTAAGTGTTGACTTCTATGTTCACTTTTATATTTACACATGCTCTATCTCTGATAGTGAGCACTTTATCCTATAAATATAGCACATCTTAAGACTCTATTTCTTCATATATATATATATATATTTATATATATATATCTTTAACAAATACATATATATATATATGTGTGTGTGTGTGTAAAACATACGACCACCTCTTGAGTAAACACCAAAATCTCTGTAAAATACATCTATTAACCAATAATCTACAAGAACCCGTAAGAAAGATACTAGTCGATCAACCTAGAGTTCTTTGCAAATCAAATTTCCGAAAACACCTCGTTATAAGAGAGGCCTTGTATATCAAACAGCTCTCCCCGGCCATCAAACTTACCTTGTTTAACAATGGCAATGGGGTATGAAATTCTTTTAAAAATAGAAAGTCGCCCACTCGAATTCCAGCCATGCCCAACACATGATTAACGCTGCTACTATAATTCACAAATAATACATCTCATACAGTCAAGACATTGAAATAAACTAAGTACAACAAAAACAACCCCCTTTGGGAATGGCTAAAGAGGTGGCCGAAAGTGCTTGGGACAATAGATGATATAGACAGTTTTTGTACTTCACTTCCACAAACGGGAAAATGTAAGAACGCCGGAAAAACTAAATAAAAATTAGTAAGATTTTTCTGTCCGTCATATTTAACGAAAGATGATTAAAAGAAAGGTTACTGCCCAAATATACATTAATCATATATATATATATATATATATATATATATATATATATATATATATATGTATATATATATGGTGGGGATGATTACATACATTTATGGACCTCTTCTGAGCGTCTGGCCGATAAACATTTAGCGATGCTGTATGCGGTTCAAGCCAAAGGATATTGAGTTCTGTATTTAAAAATCAATTTGCCCTGCGCTTGGCCGAATTATAATTCAATTAATATTTGAAAGTTTATATATAAATTACTGATATATGTATATATGTATGTATAATAATTTATAGATATATAGTCTGAGAATGTTAAGTTTAAAATATTTTGAGAGAAGGAATCTATCTATCTATCTATCTATCTATCTATCTATATATATATATATATATATATATATATATATATATACGGATGTATCTCTCTCCTTATCGATATAGATATATAGATATAATATAATAATGGACTCTACCGTCGGTTTCGACGTATGAGGATCTGACAGCTTAATTGATTCAGTTATGAAATTTTGTGCGATAATCTTGAGTGGCACTTAAGACCCGCTAGTTATTTACAAAGGAGGCCACATATGGAGCAAGAGTGAGGATTGTGGGATGAGATCACTGTTAGATTGGCTGATCTTTTAGATCTTGCTCTCGTTTCTTGAAGACGATTCAGACAAGCTGATTGAAAACTGCTGAGTCCACTAAAATACGTTGATCTCCATTCCACCAGCTCCAAGGCTAACCGCTCGTGGGTGTTATGAAAATATGAATAATACACACACGCACACACACACACACACACAGAAATATATATATATATATATATATATATATATATATATATATATATATATATATATGTGTGTGTGTGTGTGTGTGTGTGTGTGTGTGTGTGTGTGTGTGTGTTAATGGGCATTTACACTGTAATCCTTTATATATATAAGTTTAATCAAAGGCCACAAAATGATTTTAAAAAGTCTTACTCGAATTTCCTTTTCCCATGTGTGTTAGGATCATGACCGACCACTTTCGGTCATTCATTAACCATTATCAATTTCTGTGAAATATGTGTTTCTTTGTTAATATTGAAATTTTAATGTCGGCCTTTCGGCGATTGGACGTCATAGGGTAGCAACATTCAACGCCATGCTCTGTAGTCAATGTTCTGATTTCGCGAAGCTGTTTTCTAGTGTCGAGCCTCATTAAATGAACGGGAAATGAACCCAAAGTTTAATTTATCCAGTAACTAAAGGCATAGATACAGGGTTGTGTGCCAGCATGGCCTCGTTTTGCGAACGAGTAGTTAAGAATTGTAGGTTTGCAGATAGCCGGCGAACCGAAAAAGTACAGGCAAATTTTTTTTCCAGAGCTGTTGTTGCCGGAGAAAATCATGCAGGTTGAAGGAACACCATATTTTGACGGCGTTGCCCACTTTTCTTCGACACTAGTAAGGAAGTTCGTTCCAGAAACCGTGCATATTTCGCTGTCGGCGTCCTAAGTACGTTATTGACATTAGTTGATTTAAAAGAGGATGAGCAGTTTAGCTTTATTAATTTTTGTATCTTCTTTTTTCAGGCGTCATTGCAACTATCTGCTCCCGGTTAAGAAGACAACACACACACACACACACACACACACACACACACACACACACACACACATATATATATATATATATATATATATATATATATATATATGTATGTGTGTGCTTTTTAGAGAGAGGAAGAGAGAAAGTGAAAGTGAAAATATACATAGAGCGAGTGAGTGTGAACATTGTAATTAAATCTATGGCGACTGTCACTTTCAGGGTTAAATACAATATTCAGACCAAATTTCAATACTTTTATTATCTTTTATATAAAAGTTTACATTCGACCATAATATACACTTTTATATTTACATACGCTTAATATGTGATACTGAGCTTTTTAACCATAAATATAGCATACCATGAAACTATATTTTTATCATATATATATATATATATATATATATATATTTACATATACACAAATATATGTATATATGTGTATATATATATATATATACACACACACATACACAAATATATATTTATATGTATATAAATATATATATATGTATGTGTGTGTGTATGTGTTTGTGTGTCTGTGTGTATTACATATATATATATACGTATATATATACGTATATATATATATATATATATATATATATATATATATATATATATATATATATATATATATATATATATATATATATATATATATATATATTCTGTTCATACGTTATTTTAAAATATCTGTCTGATTTAATCCATTACATATAATACGTTGTCATTAGGTTATGTTTTGGAGCAGAAATGAATTATCGAGAAAGGTTGTCGAATGTGTGTCTTAATTTGAGCTTTGCTAAAACGGAAGTTCTCTGTGACTGAATCGGTTAAAACACGTCAAGCTGAATATCAGTTCCGTATAAGATACAGGTTCGATAGCTGTCAGATTTTCTGCGAAATTTATTTTAGGCAGGTAAATGTAATTAATACTGTTTAATTAAAAACAGAGCATTTACTCAAATAATTCGTATCAATAAAAATACCTTATGAACAGAAAATATATTAAAATATCTCTCGATTTAATACATTAGATATAATATATATATGTTGTCTTCTCAGAAAAGAGACTAAATATGTTTAAAGAAATAATATGAATAAAACCCTTAATTCACCATAAATTCCTCTGTGTTTCGGAATAAAGTTATAAAATTCTGGATTTCGACCTACAGCAAAAGATACACATTTACTAAAATCGGTAAATCCAACCTTGGTTGGCTCTGAAATCTCTGGCTAAGCTTTCTAAAGCGCCATTTGTCTGACGGTGTGTTTTAGATTCAGACTTTTTTGTAACCCTATTTTCTTGTATCATAAATCGATGAACTTATATTTAAAAGTAATGAAAAAGCAATTCATTTGTTTTAATTCTTGAAAAATTCGATTTTACCAGATACACAATAAGGTTAAAAATCAAAATATTTCCGAAGCTTTATTTTTCAATTTGTTAATGGTGGAATTGGATAGTAATTATTTTAAAGTGTTTATAGCTATAAAATAAGATACCAACTTAAAAATGAACAAAACAATTTCTAGAAGGTTCCAGGAATTCTAGTATGTTCCAGAAAGTTATAGAAAATCCAAATATGATTTGTGCCTGGTATCATTTTTAAAAAAATGTACTGAATTAAAACCTTCTTATTTTTCAACAAAAGTTCATCGAATTATGATACAGGAAATAAAATATTTCACAAAAATACATAAACCTAATATATATATATATATATATATATATATATATATATATATATATATATATATATATATATATATCATAAAATGGACTAAGACTGACAATTATTTTAATATATTTTTTATTTCTACGTTATATTTATTGATACAAATATTTAAGTGATTGCTCTGTTTATAATGAACGAATGAAAGATTAAATTTTTTAAAAAATTCAACCTCTGCGTTGCGACCGCACGCTCCAAAATTTCTTACCCTTAACAATAACACATTTAAAAAAAAAACATTTTTCGGATAACATCTAATCTTTCGTTGCCCCCTTATTACCTGGATGTAAAAAACAAATCTATTTCCATACATGAGGATGTCTGTATGAACAGACGAAAGTACTTGTATAAAAAGACCTTATGCAACTGGAATTAATTAAAAACAGGGATCATAAAATTCATCTACAGGTTCGTGGGTTAATGTATCTTAATAAATTTGTTTGCGAAGATGTATTTTCGCCATTTATATCATTAACTTCACTATCTGCTTTTTGTATGAACGATTCATGTAATATAAATCGAACTGCACCACATACTTGATATATATATATATATATATATATATATATATATATATATATATATATATATATATAAATAATCACCTCAAGAGATATATTTTGTGTTCTTTTATTTGTGCATATTTAACTGCTGTTTAATTAGTGATTTATATTTTCTTTTCATTCATGTATGAGGTCTGATTCAAATTTATCGAGACTGCTGCTATAAAAAGAAAACTACAGTACATATCAGTCCGGCATTTAATCTCCTTCGAAGTAGTCCTCTTCTGAAGTTATACACCTTCTCCAGCGTCGTTTTCATTGAGGGGAGCATTCCTTGAACTCCTTTTTTTAGGAAAGCAAGCAGCTTCCTCCTAGCATTCTCTTGGATCGCCTCAATGTCTTGAAATATTTTTTTCTTTTAAGTGGTTTTTGAAGAGGGAAGATGTCTCAAGTGGTGAGATCTGGTGAATATCTGGTTGTCAAACTTGGAGAATGTTGTCCTTAGCTCAAAATTGTTGCACAAGCCATGGTCACTGATGGAATCTCTGTTTTGTGGTGTGGTGAGACAACCACACTCTGCACACTTTCCTTCCAAGCACTGCTATAAACAAAGGACGTGATGGACAATGCTATAATTTAGTGTGGATGCGATAAAGAGTTCTAAGTCAATGGTTACACTCGATGATGTTTAGATCCGCTACGATAGCAACAGTCCCGAACCTTTTTATCTGACGTCGTATATAGAACCTTAACTGATATATATATATATATATATATATATATATATATATATATATATATATATATAAAGACATTTTTATGATTATACCATCCTTTTTATAGATACAGATATTTAAGTAAATGCTCCGTTTATAAAAAACAGTATTAACAACATTTACCGGCCTGAATGTCCGAAAAAATTTCATAGAAAATATGCGTCCTCCGAAAGGAATCGAACCTGTATCCTATACGGAACCGTCATATAGCCTGACGTGCCTTAACCGATTAGGCCACAGAGGAGCGTTCGGTTAGCAAGGTCGATTTTATTGTTTTAAAACACAATTCTCCATCAGTATATATATATATATATATATATATATATATATATATATATATATATATATATTGATGTATGTTTCATTAAATAATATAGGCAAGTGTTGTCTATTTATTTTAAGTAAATCCTTTCATATTGTCTGATAAGCTTAATAATATTATCATTGAAAGACACGAGTTAGTCATTCCTTTGAAATTTTTCATGCAACAAAAACAGACTATCATTATTGTTTCGTCCGTGTGTTGTTTGATATATTGAAATGTAATTGCCATCTATGATAATGGCTTATGTAAGCCGACATCTTAGATTGGATTCAAACATGTATCAATATGGTGATTTCCTTTTGTCTTTCAACGATAATGTGATTAAACCTATCAGACAATACGAATGGAACTTACTTAAAATAGACAAAACTTGTCTATATTATTTAATGAAACATGCATCAATGAAAGATTGCTGCCTAAATATGCACAATATATATATATATATATATATATATATATATATATATATATATATATATATCCCTTTCTCTCTCTCTCTCTCTCTCTCTCTCTCTCTCTATATATATATATATATATATATATATATATATATATATATTGGGAAAATTAATGACAAAGTGACAAAATGTTTTTCTCGTTTCGTCCTTTAGGACTTCATAGGATGAAACTGATATTTTTTTTAATGTAGCTACACATTACTTACGAGACGGAGGGGACGCTGAAACTTAATTTTTTCATATGTCTTTGGGTATATAGTTTAGCTAATTTCACTATCTTTTTTGTCGGGGGGTGGGTCTCATATTTTTATCGCGTTTTTATTAAATATCCTATATTGTGATAATAGAAAATCTGCCAATATCTGTCTATATTTCTGAGATGAAGTATTATGTACACTATTTACATTATTCGGACTATTGTCCTCATCTTTGTCGCCATATTTGTTACAACGTTTCGGCCGTTATATGCTCCAGCTTTCATCAGGTGGTTGGAATGTCGAACTGAACCCTTTATCCATTAGACATGGCACGTGGAAGTAGAACAGTCTACCCCAGCGAGCGAAATAAAGGGTTCAGTTTGTCATTCCAACCACCTGAAGAAGGCCAGACAGTGATGAAGACAATAGTCCGAATAATGTAAAACCTGCCAAAATAGGCGAAATATTGTAAGAAACTGAACTCAACTTTACTGTAGATGGTCTAACGGTTAAAACAATTTCTATACACTTTCATGTTATTAAATTCCTTTCTCTTTTAATTAAAGTAGCATTTTTTAATCGAAATTATGACCAGACTCATGACAGCAAGCAACTTATTCATTCAGTTTGTTGTTTTGTTAAATATCTATTTTGTGTTCATATGATATTTTATTTAAATTTCTCCTATGTATTCCTTGTGGCAATTATTACAGGTGACAGAGTAAATTCATTTTTTAAGTTTTAGCTTTTGATTATTTTGTTTTGTGTTTTATTATCCTTGAAGCATTTTTTAATCTGGTTCACCCGATTCAAATCAGTAAAGCCACTGAGACCCAAGAGATTACTGGGTGTGGCAGAGTTAGAAGCAGAAAAATTGCTAGGGATCGAGAACAGAAAAAGTGTAATTGCGAGGAAAGTAGATAGCGATTGACCCGGCATTTACATTTTTGGCAGATTAAAGTTGGCTGGAAAGCATGGAGGTTAAAGTTGGCTTTTTATAACAAATTTTATGTTAAGCTTGGATAAATTGTTTTCGTAGATAGAATAATAGGTTTTAATTTGTTGAGTTTATCAGAATGTTTTTACGAAACTTATATTTTACGAAGCTTTTGTTTCGCGTTGATTATGAAATAATTAGGATATAGGACAAAAAGCATCACAGGAAAATTATTCCCCCCCCATATATATATATATATATATATATATATATATATATATATATATATATATATATATATATATATATGTATATTATAACAATTACGTACATTAATTCAGAGAATTTATTTTTCAAAATTGAAGTGTTTATATACAGAAATGCATATATCTGTTCTGGGAGGCACTTTTTTAAAATGTGTAACCGACATTGATTATGCAGAAGGCGATTTATCAGTCTTTTTTCTATACGTTTCTCTCTCACTAGCTCTCTTTCTTTCTCCTTTTTCTATCTCTCTCTCTCTCTCTCTTTCTCACTTTTCTCTCTCTTTTTCTCTCTCTCTCTTTCTATCTCTTTCTTTCTATCATTTTCTCTTTCTCTCTCTTCATCTCTCTCTTTCTCTCTCACTTTCTCTTTCTAGCTCTCTCTCTCTTTTTCTCGCTTTTCTCTCTCGTATTTCATTTCTCGCTTTCTCTCTCTTTATCACTTTTTCTCTCTTTCTTTCTTTCTTTCTTTCTCATTTACACTTTTTCTCTCTCATTTTCTCTCTCTCTCTCACTCATTTTCTCTCTCTTTCTCACACTCTCTTTTTTTTTCTCTCTCTCTCTTTATGTATCTGCCGTTCTCTTCCGTTTACTCTCTATCTCTTTTATCTTTCTCTTTTTCTCACTTTGTCTCTATCTTCCACTCTACCTTTATTTTCTCTCTCATTTTCGCTCTATTTCTCTCCTACTTTCTTTCTCTTTTTCTTTCAATTCATGTCATAGTAAATTCAGACATTATTTTTCGACTTTTTTATTTGACGGTCTGTCATTCCCGAAGTTAAAAAAAGAAGAAGAAAAGAAAACTTCCATTTGAGAGAATGTATGCGCATGCGCATTCAAAAATTGCTGAAGTATAACTCTCAGATCTGAAAAAAAAATTGGCATCAAATCTATGTTCTCTGGAATCGTTAAGTGAAACTCTTACATTTAGTCTTTTACTTTCATGCTAAAATGCCGAGCAAGCGGCTTCATGAGTTCATTCTTGTTTCATATCGTTGTAAACTCATCGTATGCAAATGATAATACGATCTTGTACAGAACTTTATTAATTATATCAAAACGGACAGATTAAAATTGTATATATATATATATATATATATATATATATATATAAAAAACAAACAGTGGACGAAGAGTAAGGTTAATAACCTAAGTCACCGTCAAGATGTGAATCGAAACAATAAACAAGAAATAACATTAAATAAAGAGACCAACCGGTTTTCGACCATCCCTCTTCGGAACCAATCGATATTGCGATCTGTTTGTAAAGATGTTCTGCTCCCACGTCATTTAAGCTTAGCTATTTACAATTATAAATGTCAGCGTGAAGCTGAATATATAGGTGGAACTAATTAAATGTTGGAGATTAGAAGTAGGCAAAATTTAAGGAAAGGTTGGAGATTAGAATAGCTCAGCACGTGAGGTGGGAGATGCGAACTAAAACTGTTTAGCACTTGACCTGTGAGAAATGATAATTTGCATAAGCTAACCAATACATTAGGTTCAAAGATTGCCGAAATCTTAATAAATAATCCAGTGTTTTCTATGTCGCTTACCAGTGACCCCTTTACTATAATTAAGGCACCGCGCATTCTAATTACCACTTAAAGATATTAGAGACATTATACATTAAGTCTCGGCAGCCTTCTCTCTGCAGGCAGAAGGAATGGCTGCTGGACATTAATATAATTGGTGTTCTGATTCCCTGGCTGTTTATAATTTATTTTAATTTTATTTTTGTTTTGTAAACTTTGTTCACACAATTTACACGTTTGTCTTTGATTGGCGCCGAAGATCGAGGATTAAAGCTAGTTAGCCTGTTTTTTTTTTGTATTTGTTGTTTTCTTTTTTGCCTTTTTATTGTTGTTCTTTTGATTCGCCACTTTCCGGTAGTTTATTTTATTATCCTTGCTTTCCTTCGCCTTGTCTTTTTTTAATCTACAATTTTAATATGTCCGTTCTTATAGCATTGACCATACGATCGTTAAATGTTCTCCTTTCAGAATTTACTTTGTGAGCTTCATGATGTTGCTTTCAAAGCCGCAAACAGAGCTGCAGAAAGTTTTACAGTCCATCAAATTCAGCCCTTTGTGTATAAATAAATATTCAGCAGTTAAATGGTTCACCAGTTATCTTACGCAGATATATAATTTACATGGTCACTATACAGTGACGCTCATTTGGGGATCGAATTCACTATCAGTGAAATGAGCTTGTGAAATATAACTTCGCCACAGGCGACTAATAATTAAGTTACACCCGCACAATATTATTTACTTGTTTATTAATACCTACCGACCTTTGTTTAAATCCATAGCAATACATGTAGGCCTTAAAAATGACGGCAAATTATGACAAGTCGATACAACCCTTACTGCAGCAGATGAATATTTGATTAACAAACAAAAAAGCAGTTGGTGTTTCAAGGTCATTTCTTAGCAAGTATTAGCAAAATCAATTCTGATTTTCTCTTTATTATTTACCATTAATTACGTAGTTTCGTGATTAATTTCGTCTTTACTGTTCGTAAGGAGAATTATATTGAAAGTGGAAGAGTAGATGCAATACACATAAGTAAATGGAGATATATCTGTTTGGTAGATATAAAATAGTTGACTGCGCTTGGGTTTTAGCAAAAAACCGGATTGATCATTCGGTTATATATATATATATATATATATATATATATATATATATATATATATATATATATATGTATGAATGCACTCTGTGTACTGAACACTGTCGGTTTTTGAAAGGTGAGCTCTTGTCTCATTTTTCGGGCTTTGTTCTTATCCTTAATATTTCATTTGAATTTATTATATATAGCGATTTCCCAAGCGTGGCTTAGATGTGGCACAAGGCCGAAACTATGGAGCACCCAGCGTGGACCAAACTCTCTACTTAGACGTAATTGATTTTGCGATAAAAGCTTGCATCATGTTGGGATTTCAGTCCATAGCTGTACATATAGGCGTAAAAATGGCGCCAAATTGGGACAAGGCGACACTACCCTCACTGCAGCTGGTGAATAGTTGATTAACAGACAAAATAGACAATATATATATATATATATATATATATATATATGTATGTGTGTGTGTGTGTGTGTGTGTGTGTGTGTCTGTCTGTCTGTGTGGATGTGCGACTGTGCGTGTACGTGTGAAAATACAATAGAGAGCTAAGTATATAGAGAGAAATATGATTGATACAAAACTTAATTATACAAGATAGTACACCATATTTTTACACAAGAGATAGTAATGCTTTTTCCTGTATATTGGACGTATGAAGCAGATAGATAGATTGATAGATACTTAGATAGATAGATAGATAGATAGATAGATAGATAGATAGAAACTTACATAACTAGGTAATTAGATAAATACTGACAAATTTATATGCATAAGAACGTGAAAACAAACACACACACAGATATATATATATATATATATATATATATATGTATGTATGTATATGTATATAAGCAAACTGAGGTAGACAGGTAGATATCAAGTGCGAAAGAATCGAACAGGTAGAGAATGAAAAAGAAATATCAACAGGATAAGATAGAGATGACTAAATTGATATATATATATATATATATATATATATATATATATATATATATATATATATATATATGCATGCTTGTGAATATACCTATGCATATATATACATATATATATATGCATGTATTTGTATATATATAAATATACATATACATGCATATATATATATGTATATATGTATATATGCATATATATATATATATATGTATATATATATATATATATATATATATATATATATATATATATATATATATATATATATATATACGCCTATATATATATATATACATATATATGTGTGTGTGCGTTTGTGCACTGACCGATTGATACAAGTAGACGCACAGGCATGCTAGGATATACATAAAAGTGTACCAATACATTCTTTATGTTATCTGTGTGTGTGTGTGTATGAGTGAAGTCATATTTGTTTTCGTGTGTATATGAGTGTGTGGGAGCTTGTGCAATCGTTATTATGTATAGAATATACATATCTTGTTTTAATATAAAATATTATTTGATAATATAGCAACTTTATATTTTTGAAATTAATGTTATCATTGTTAATATCCTTTTTAATATTAATATTAATAAATAATAATAATAATTCTATTATTATTATTATTACATTTTTACATTCCATGCCACCATGGTGTGTAATCAGTCTTCTTCTTTAATAATTTAATTAATCGATCTGTATCTGTAATATTTTCAAAATAAAAAATAGTCTTTTCGACTCTTATACGAGCTCTCTCTGTTCATTTTTTTTATTTTGCAGTGGTTATCTCCCCTATTTTTTAATTACATTTACATGTATTTCTTTCTTTCCGTTATCATGTTTCTGTGAGTTTGACTGGCATTAGCGATCGACCAAGTATATAGGTAAAAAATAGCACGAGCGGAAATGATGTCATTCGAACAGCGCCACTTCCGCTTCCTTGCTCTCCGTCTCCTCCTTTGTGTTCATTGTTTTTTTCGCCGTTTTCCTTGTAGACTGAAAGAATTCCTGGGATTCCAATTGGGTTTGGGTGGGTTTTGGCGTTTTGTTTGTAATCCCCGTTACCGGCCCTTTCGTTTTTATGAGGAAGGTGAACCATCCGGGTAGCTGGAGGTGGTGTGGTAGTACGGACTGGTATGTCTTTGCAAGGATATACTTCAGGCATAATCGTATACACAAGTAAGGGCTTCATAATTTTTGCTCGGACAAAAATACCGGCAATCCGGCTACACTGAGAAGCCGCCATCACAAGGACCTCTTTTTCTTTCATCTCGCTAAAAAGTAAACAGACCACGTCGGTGATATTATCTCTGTTCTGAAGTAAGACTGCACTTTCCC
>OZ038502.1:6507649-6540149 GCA_964036315.1 Acanthosepion esculentum | reverse complement strand
TATGACAGTTACCCAGATCGATATACACCTGAGGAAGACCGAAGAGCACAACAGCCTAAGCGTTGTGATAACAACAACAGAAATGAGGATAATATTCCGAATATAAATAATGTTGATAATTGTATATGGTGCAAAGCACCAATTGCATTTTTTGTATAAATTAATGATATTAGTCAAAGGTGATTCAACATTCAGACATTCAACATTTATACCACTTTTATTAGATGAGGCGTTCGTGACTTAATACAGGCTGTCCATAAAGTCCATGTGCACTTTAAAAAATTTCTAACTTTATTTGTATTTGCGATAGAAATAATTTGTAAAAAGGATTAGAAAGAAGTAAATCTATATTTTTTAAGGTTTTATTGAAATTTTATTTAAGTTTACACATTAGCAATACAAAGGGTAATACGATTTTGCAGTTCACGGAAAACATTTGCCAACTAATTTACAGTAATGCCTGAAGTCACATTAGTTATTTTAGCTATACTTAAAACTAGGTACATTAAACTTTATAACATTTTTTACAAATTATTTCTATCGCAAACACAAATAAAGTTATAATTTTTTTAAAGTGCACGCGAACTTTATGGACACCCTGTATATTGTAAGTATACTGCCAATTATTTATTGTTATTGAATATGGTTCATAGAGTTCGATATATATATATATATATATATATATATATATATATATATATATATATATATATATATGTTTCATAGAGTTCGATATCCAGTGTAATCAGGATTCAATCAAAGAAAAATAGATTTAAAAAAAGACGCTAAAAAAACAATTACTTTTCCAATACTAATTTATTGTCAACCGCCGACGTAAGAAAAACACAATTTTTAACCAAATTTTCGAGGGTTGTAAAAGAATACACAAAAGAATATAATTTAATAATAAAAAAAATAACTAAGATCTTTCCTCTTAATTATAACATTTCGATAATAAAACTGTTTTTTATTAATTTGAGACATTATTTTATGATATATACTAATTTTTATTGTATCATTGGTGATAACTATATACGAGGTCTGTTTGAAAAGGTTACGGTGCTGGTTGTACTGTGTGAGTTCTGAACGAATGACGGATAAGCGGATTATGTTATGGTTGAATATGATATCTTGAGAGTATATAACCGTAATCTTAGCTTTCTGCAGCCATTGAATTTTTTTCACATGCAAACGCTGTTGCAATACAAATCGTGGCTGCTTCACTAGGACTATGCACCTACCCATAACGCCCTGAGCATCCGGCAGTTCCTGGCTGAGAAAAACATTGCCGTACTGGGACAACCACTTGATCTTGCTCCGTGTGACTATCTTCTTTTCAACAAGCCCAAGAGGCTAATTAAGAGGACCCGTTTTGAAGGCGTGGAAGCCGTCATGGGGGCTGTAACGACAGAACTGAGGGTCATCCAAGAAGAATCTTTTCAACAGTGCATAAAAGCGTGGCAGATTCGGACGGAAAATGCATTACACTCGAGGAGGATTACTTTGAAGGGGAAGACCATGTAATTTGTTGTTTGGAATGAAATTGTTTGTGACAGACCTCGTGTATATATATATATATATATATATATATATATATATATATATATATATATATATATATATATAATCTAAAAGGCTCAAACATTAATATTCCATGGCTATAATTTATTACATTGGAATCGTAATCACGATCAAATTCATCAAGGTCTGATGAAATAGATCGTTATTATTTCAATATTCGCCTGAAGATGAAACGGAACTAATACTTTTAATTTAATTATATAATTAAATTTGAAGTTTTTAGCTTCCATTTAAAAAAAAATGGTTATTACTGCGTAGCGAAAAAAAACATATTTTAAATCAGTTAATTTATAATATTAATGCTCTGTAAATTTACATTGAGCACTGTTTTGTAAAAATAAAAATAAAAAATATCAATAAGAACACCGGATTATATATCTTACTGTTCTTTCTTTATATATATATATATATATATATATATATATATATATATATATATATATATATATATATATATATGTATATTGACCACAAATATTATCCCTCTCACTCTCTCTATCTCTCACTTTCTCTCTCTCTCCATATATATATATATATATATATATATATATATATATACGAGGACTGTTTGAAAAGTAACGAGACATATGTTCAATGTGAGATGCATCGTCAACAGTGGGTTCTTTCCACTGGGCCAGAAGATCAATCAGCAAGTCTACAAAGACATCTTGTGGAATTTGCTTCGCTAGGCGCGCGAGAAGTGACGTCAGATGTGGAAGGACAATTCATGGCCACTTATCACAACAATGGACCTGCTTAAAACGCCCTGACCATTCGGCAGTTCCTAGCTGAGAAGAACATTCCCGTACTGGAGCAGCCACTCTATTAACCTTTGCTTGTTCTGTGTGACTTTTTTCTTTTCTCGAAGCTCAAAGCAATCATCAAGGGGAACCGTTTTGAAGGTGTGGAGACCATCAAGATGGCAGTAACGACGGAGCTGAGGGTCATCCAAGAATAAACCTTTCAGTAGTGCATAGAAGCGTGGCCGAGGGGGATGGAAAAGACTAGAGGGGAGATTACTTTGAAGGGGAAACTATGTAGTTTGTTGTTTGGAATTTAAATAAATTGTTTGTGACACCAGTCCTGTTACTTTTCAGACAGATAGATAGATAGATAGATAACATATTGAGATAGATAGATAGATAGATAGATAACATATTGAGATAGATAGATAGATAGATAGATAACATATTGATATATATATATATATATATATATATATATATATAGAGAGAGAGAGAGAGAGAGAGAGAGAAATAGTTAATAGTGTAGATAATGAGCTGTCATACAGGAAGAAAATGAGTAACTACCGACACCGAGGTACGAGCGTGACATTTTGTACTTATGAATGAATGTTTATCGCAGGGTGTATAAATGGCGGTGCCAGGCTACTGACTGCAGTGACTATCAAGTGGAACTATCCAGTTGAATTAGTGTGAATTATTGTGCGTCGATTATTTGGATTTTTGATTTAGGATTTACCGGACGTTAATCCGAGCCGCGCTACTAACAAGGAATTCACTGAAATGGTTAATTATCTTTGGTTGACTTTTACTTCTTTGTTCGTGTTAAGTATTTAGTTGCAGATGTAATTAAATACTGTTTTGTCTTAACAGTGAAGCTTTGCGTTATACTTAATTATTAACGGCCACCGTACGTCACAAAAAGAAAAGAATGAAAACTAATAGGAGCAGTGACAGAAGATAAATATATACAGAGAGTGAACAGAAAACCCAGGAAAGGAGGGGGAAGAGAAAGGAAAAAAGGGGGAAAAGAAGGAGAAGAATAAAATTTCAAAAACATTATCATCCATTGACTGTTTGAAAAATCCTCTCCAATTTACATAATGCTATCTTAATTCCGATTTATGAAATATATATATCTTTTTATAAAATCATTGAGCTCTATGTGTGAATCAATTTTAATATTCAATATTTAATATTTTATATTGTGTTAATATGATTCATTTAGATTATATACCAACGGATTACTACACGCACCCCCCACAAACACATACACACACACAAACACACACACACACACACATATATATATATATATATATATATATATATATATATATATATATATATATATTATAAATTAACTGATTTAAAATGTTTTTTCGTTACACAGTAATAACCATGTTTCAAAAATGGAAGCTAAAAGCAACAACCCACTTTCCATCAGCATAAACCCAGCGACTCCCCAAAGCCCAGCACCTCCCGCCAGAGTTCTTCTCACAAGAAGAAATTCCCGAGGGGACTAAGATCATGTCAAATAGACAGGCAGGCAGGCAGGCAATAGAAATGGGAACAGGACGCCTGGGACACGCCGTCGGGGTCCTTTAATTCGCAAATTTCCGTTCAATCTGTGACTAGGGGAAAAATGTCTCTCAAGATAGCTAGTTTGAATGCGAGTGGCTTGAGGGATCGGAATAAGGCCACCGCCTGCCTTATGATCTCCTTCGGCGTAGATGTATCTGCGATCCAGGAAACGAACTTTGCTTGCGAGGTTGATGCTCGTGTGCTGTCTAGCGACGATGTTGTCTATTCAGTATACGTGGACCAGCCGGCCAAAGGTGTTTCCCTGCTGGTTAAACGTACCCTGGATGCGAAGGTGGACCTTGTCCATGTCGACGCGGGAGGAGTGGGGGCAGTTGCTCGTGGCCGATATTGTCGTTCGTTTCGGGTCGTTTCGGTTTATGCGCCAAGGGGAGCGTGTCTCGTTTTACGACAGTTCGGGCCGTTCCTGGTTGATTCTTCGCGCTTAGTGGGGGTCTGGAATGCCATCCTGGACCCCAAGATAGACAGAGGACGGGGAGCTAGCGGAAAGTCATTGGTGATAGTAGCGAGGTTGATGTGATCGGCGAGTTTGGTCTCGTCGATAGATAACCGGGTCGATGACCCTGGGCGGGAAATGTGGACGTAGACTCGGAAGTGGCCGTCTACCTAGATAGCCCGCGACCTGGATAGGATGTTAGTGAGAAGGGCCTATATAGACTTGCTAGATTGTCCTACTTTACACTGGTTAAGCTATTCGGACCATAGACTCGTCTGTGCCAGGATAGCGTTAGATGCTAGGCCTATAATGACTGGACAATCTGTCTTTACTGGACAGGCGAGATTTTCAGCAACAGCTGATTAGACTAGAGCAGCGGGAACTAGTGGGAGTGGTTATTGGGAATAGGTGGTGGAAGAGGCTTAATGATAGGATTAGGTCCTTCACCACCAAATGTAGACAGCGGCTCGCACTAGA
The DNA here is from genome assembly GCA_964036315.1 of Acanthosepion esculentum. Classification (NCBI taxonomy): domain Eukaryota; kingdom Metazoa; phylum Mollusca; class Cephalopoda; order Sepiida; family Sepiidae; genus Acanthosepion; species Acanthosepion esculentum. The sequence goes on along the minus strand of OZ038502.1, from coordinate 6,535,310 downwards.
TAAGGCTAAAAAGGTTAAGACACTTAAAGATAGTCTATCTTAGGCGGAGTCTGGTGGGGGGCTCCCTAGAGATAGGTTTAGCTAGGCAGGCTCTGGAGCGCGCGGTTAGCGAGCGCTGTCAGGGTCAGGTAGTTAGACAGAGGTTAAACAAGATGTCTAACAAAACCGTGAACATGGACGCACAATTGCGCAAGGAAGTGATCCGTCGAGGTTACGAACGTTACATTCGCACGCATTCTACCATTGTCCTCAGATACGCCCTTATTGGGAGTATGTCGGCGAGTTGACGACTCATATTGCTCCTGATCAACTTGTACTTATCGATCTCGCATGCCCGTGCGACAATTTGTCCCCTCCGTATTCTCTGGTGAAATGAATAGTGTTTCTAAATTTGGCATGAATATTAATCTGGCTGACGCGAAAGGAGAGAGTTTTGCGACACGAACACTATTCTCATCAGGCTCTGATCGCATTCTTTAAGCATCAGCAGAAGGTGAAGATCAGAACTGATAGAAATCGTTTGGTGTCGACAAATTTCAACGAAAGATGGGTGAAAGTAGCGAGCTTAGTTCGCGTGAAAGTGTCTGTCCTTGAGTTGCTTTTATAAATCCTCTTCGTCACAACGGGACGATTTCCTGTGAACCGTCTCCTGTTTAAGTTTAGACACTCTTTTGTGTACCTACTTAATATGAATGAGTGTCGTTCTCGGCCTGTTCCCGGCTCTTTACTCCTGTTATGAACCAAGTTGAGATTCCTAACTCCGCCATTTTGATTTTGGCCTCATTTTCATCTCGACTGATTCAGTCTTTGAGTTTCCCACGCCCGAATTTATTTTTCCCTCCCCCATTCCGTTAGAGAGTTAGTTTCTTGATACTGTCTGATGATAAAATACAGCGGCAACAGTGGGGGGACGGGCCCTACTAACATCTGTTATATTTTGTTTTACATTTGTTATATTTGTTTGCTAATGGGATTCATACTCCTTATTTATTTCATATCTTCAGATTATATATATATATATATATATATATATATATATATATATATATATATATATATATATATATATATATATATATATATTACGGACATTTGTACATAAGAAATTCTTAAAGCATGGGGTTTATTTTGTGGTATATACATGAGTAAAAGGCGAGGGATGTCTTATTTTGGTATATGTGTTATTTTTAATGAATGAATGAGTCGTGAATCAGATTAGCTAGGTATAGGATAGTTGATGAGGACCAGCCTCATCCCACTCCCCACTTTTTGGGCCATGTGCCGCAATTATTGAATTTCACAATAAGAAAATATTTACATCATTAGCAAATTGAAAAATAATGATTCTGAAATATTTTTATTTTTTTACCCTTATTGCGTGAATAGTAAAATCGAATTTTCGGTTTTGGTGATGACCTTTTTCAAGAATTAAAATAAATTAAGGTCTTTTTCATTACATTTGAACACTGGTTCATCGATTTATAACACATAGAGTTACAAAAATTCATAACCCTAATATATGTTTCAACGCTACAGGTATGTCTCCTCGGGTGATGTTTAACTACTGTCAAGTGAACGATTAATTTATATATATATATATCAAGAAATATAGTTTTAAGGAGTGCTATATTTATGGGATATAGTGCTCAATATCAGACACAGAGCGTATATAAATATAAAAGTGAACATTGAAGTTAAGACTATGAGGCAAAATATACAAAAATAAATAAAAAATGAATAAATAAGAAAAAACAAGTAAAGTAAATTAATCCAAATAAATAGCTTAAGAAACCACTACCGCCAAAATAACCGTTAGAATAAATAAAAATAAATAAGCAAAAGCAAGTAAAAATAATCAATCCCCCCCCCCAAAAATAGACAAATTAAAAAACTGCCCCCAGCAAAGTAACAGTTAGAATAATCTACAGCAATCAATCCAAAAATTGGACGAAAAAATAGCCTTAATTACCTTCCCAGACCAAAACAAGCTATTTAATAAACGATCTAAACTAATATCAAAAATTTTTTTACTATGTTACTAAAATATCGAAAACCAAAATGAATATATAAAATAAAGATAAAAATAAAAAAACAAGTAAAATAAATTAACCCAAACAAATAAACAAACTACTCCCACCAAAATAACCGTCAGAATGGACTACTCACAATGCACCACTGGAACGTATATATAAATAGTCGAAGACAAACCCAACACACGTGGCCTGACGATTGCGTCTAGAATGAAACAGCCTGTCGCCTCTGGTTGTTGACTTTAATGTTCACCTATATATATATATATATATATATATATATATATATATATATATATATATATATGCATACGGCTTGATCAAATTAAGCAGTATCGAGCCTGGATATGTGGATGGCATAATGGATAAGAGCTCGAAAGAAGAACAAGTTTCTTGCATTCCCTTACGCACAAATAACGTTAAATACACAAATATTCACTTATACCCAATTCCATCTCTTCTCACTACCTCAGCTATGAATAAATAGCAAGATAGACAAGAGCCTACAGCCTTGATTGGAAACCAGTTTAGGAAAGGAAACCTCGGATCTCTGATTTCCAGTTCCCAGCCGTTATTCATTACACCGTCTGCCCATCGAAGTTTACATTCTCAAAAGGTCACCCTGCTGATCGGGGTTGACGTTACCTAATTTCAGTGATCTTTCGAGAACCGGTGTTTCAACATGATATGGCCGTAAACCGAGAACAGAGAAGGAATGAATCTAAGTAAGACTATGAATGAAAGCGAATATATATTGGTCAAAATTCACAATCCGATGAAAGACCCCAAAGAGAAATTGTGATAGTCAACTCGGAAGAAGGAACGAATCCTCGTGTGAAAATGTGCTTTCCTAGTTTCGAATTTGCTTTCAGCCTCTTTGCACTTCCTTACTTACTTTTACGGAATAAAAGAAATGGCATAACAGACGGCGGTCACTTTGAGCTTGGCTCGTCGCTGTGACCGTAGAGTTCAAATCCAAAGAAAGGTTACGAAGCACAGGTCATGAGAAATAAGGTCATAGAATAGTGGGTCAAGAGACACTATCATTGGTGATTCTACTTGACGGAAAACGGGTCTTGCCTCGTTTTCAACTTCAAGTGAATTACATCCGGTCAGTCATACACTTACCCACTAATAATAATAATTCTTTTTCTCTCTCCTTCATCTCCCGTGACCTGCTGTTAGAGTCTGATTGGTTAGTAAAAAACACCAACTTCTCCAGCATGGCACTTCCCCCTCCTAGAAAAAACTCAGAAAACTCTATACATAACAGTCGTATTCTATCAGTAATGCTTACGTTAATTCATGAACATTGAGAATGCTTTCTTTTGAAGTTTCTATACTAAATAGATTATCAACACATGAGCATTATGCATATAATAGCCTTGCCCTCTCAGTAACATTTACAGTAAATTCTGACAAATTACAATCTATTTTTTCCTGATTTAAGAAAAAAATGTAATTCATCAATTTATTCATTGATTTTATATTTTCTTCAAAACATTTATATCTCATATAAAATTCATTCGGTTTAGGTCCCCAGATTTTATTTCTTCTTTTGAGACGTGTTATGTTTTTAGAAGAATTTGTTTTTTTTTATTTGGATTTAAAAACGAACTTTAATCTTTTGATGAGGAGTTCATGTCTTAGATAATTTCAACTTGTTTTAATAAAGTTGTTGGGTTTATTATAAAAACTTCAGTTTGAAGCTATTATGCAGATTCAAAGAATATTAGTTTAAAGCATCTGAAATCTTATAAAAAAAACTATTTTTCTTTTTTTTCCGTAATATACATGGTGTGATGATTAAATTGTCGCCATATTATATTTTTAATTTCCAGAATGCGCGTTGTTTGTTTTTTGATTTTGTCGATGGCACAGTATAGTAGGATCGGTTGGGCACCGTCTGCGAGAAAAAGAACACCATGACTAAATTCACTCCATCAGATATTTGGAAACGGCATGCTGTACTACTCGGCATTCGCGCCCGAAGCTCCAATACGAACATTTCAGCGTGTTTAAGTGCCAATCTGAGGACAGTGCAGAGGATTCGGAAAGAGTTGGATGAGTCTAATGGTGATTACGAAGGTGTTTGAAGTGATCACTAGTGATTCCGCTATTCATTTTCCCACATGCCCTCAGACTTAACACGGAGGCCTACATCAAGTGTCTTGAGGTGGTAGTTCTGCCCTGAGTCAAGAGCGTGGCTTCTCGAAGACACTGTGTCTGACAACAGGACTCTGCACCATGTCACACAAGCAGAAGAACAAAGTCATGGATGTCAGACAATTTCTGCAACCACATCACCCCTTACATCTGGCCACCTAACTCCCAAGACTGCAACACCCTTGATTATTATTCATGAGGCGCAGTTGAGCGAGAGACCAAGAAAACTCCTTGTAACACCAAAAATAAACTAAAGGTAAAGATTATGGCAGCATTCACCAACTTAAACAAGGAGACCGTCCAGAAGAGTTGCAGGAGATTACGAAGTCGTCTGGAGACCGTGGTCGAAGCCAATGGCGATTGAAAATTTACTCTTTAGTATTTCAAGATATTTTTTTGTGCAATTTGGATCAATATATCTCTTAAAATGAGATCTCAGTGTTATTTTCATTTTACCGTAATTTAGAAAAGTTTTCAATGTCAACCTGTATGCTGAAACATCGGTAATGGAAAGGATCTAACAAATGCTGAAAAGCAGGAAATGACAAAGTTATTGAGCGAGGGAATGTCCCCATTGGCGATATCATCGGAGCTTCGAGGAGATCATCAAACGATAAAGAGTGTTGTTGAAAAAATAAGTAAGTTGCGAACTCAAGGCCAAGTAAAAAGCTTTAAGAACTTGTCGCCTCGAAGGGAACATAAACTAAAGCGACTTGTAGCTAAAACAACCACATTTGATAAGTAATCAGGTCTTTGAACCGCAAGGAGACAAGAAGGACAAAGGTTCAGATTACTTTGCAGAATGGTGTCTAGCCAAGTTTCTCTCAGTAAAACAATTGTATTAAAGTTTTACAATTGTTCCAAAACACATAAAAATTGACTTTTCTAAATTAATTTTCACGGACGAGACTCGAGTGACAATCGATAGACCTGATGGATGGGCAAAAGGTTGAGTTTTTTTATCCGATACAGATGGGGTTAAAAGAAGGCATTAGGGAGGAGGTGGCAATGGGATGTGACATGAACTGGAATTATTAATGAAACCATTAGTGGACCATAGAAAGTATGAAACTGAATAGCGCTAACTATTGAGATTTCATGGACAAGATTTCTTTGAATGGTGCAAGTCCCATATTGGCAGTTTGAAAGTGATGGGTATATTTGTACGCGACAATGCCCCTTCTCATGTATCTAAGGTTACCCGCGATTTTTGGAGCGTAAACGGTTTACAGGAGATAAGATAATCAAACTGCCGCTATCAAGTCCCAATCTGAATCCGATCGAAAATCTGTGATCAATAGTAAAGATGAAATTAGATGAACTTGGTAAACAGAATGGCAGCAAAGCAGAAATGTGGTAATCAATGAAAACCACCATGTCGAAAACTGAACCCGCTGAAGTAAAATAAATAAACAAATAAAATAAAACATAATCAGTGGATACTAGATTGCTGGCTGTTTTTAAGAAGAAGGGTCATTATATTAAGATATAAGTACTTGCATTATTTACATTATTCGGACTGTTATCCTCATCTTAATTGCCAAATTCACAACGTTTCGGCCGCTGTATGCTCCGGCCTTCTTCAGGTGATTACAATTTCAAACCGAAACCTTTATTTCATCCACCGGGGTAGATTGTTAACAGTCTGAATAATGTAAATAATTCAAGTAATCAAAATGCATCATCTCAGAGATATAGACAGTTAAGATGTAAATGCTTTCTAGACTTACCATATATGATTTTTATTTGTTTTATTATGAGTTTTCATGACTTCTTGATGATTTTATTCCTTATTCTTCTTTTCAATAACTGCTGACTACAGTTTTCATAATAAATCTAATAACTTTAATAAAACGTATTTAACCTACTATGGAATTTAAATCAACCTTTGTTTCGACGTCTGAAATCAACCCTTGTTTTGACGTCTAAATCAAGCTTTGTTTCGACGTCTAAATCAACCCTTGTTTCGACGTCCAAATCAAGCTTTGTTTCGACGTCTAAATCAACCCTTGTTTTGACATACAAATCAAGCTTTGTTTCGACGTCTAAATAAAGCTTTGTTTTGACGTCCAAATCAAGATTAGTTTCGACATCTAAATCAAGCTTTGTTTCGATGTCCAAATCAAGCTTTGTTTTGACGTCTAAATCAAGATTAGTTTCGACATCTAAATCAAGCTTTGTTTCGATGTCCAAATCAAGCTTTGTTTTGACGTCTAAATCAAGATTAGTTTCGACATCTAAATCAAGCTTTGTTTCGATGTCCAAATCAAGCTTTGTTTTGACGTCTAAATCAAGATTAGTTTCGACATCTAAATCAAGCTTTGTTTCGATGTCCAAATCAAGCTTTGTTTTGACGTCTAAATCAAGATTAGTTTCGACATCTAAATCAAGCTTTGTTTCGATGTCCAAATCAAGCTTTGTTTTGACGTCTAAATCAAGATTAGATTCGACATCTAAATCAAGCTTTGTTTCGATGTCCAAATCAAGCTTTGTTTTGACGTCTAAATCAAAATTAGTTTCGACATCTAAATCAAGCTTTGTTTCGATGTCCAAATCAAGCTTTGTTTTGACGTCTAAATCAAGATTAGATTCGACATCTAAATCAAGCTTTGATTCGATGTCTAAATCAACCTTTGTTTTGACGTCTAAATCAAGCTTTGTTTTGACGTCTAAATCAAGATTAGTTTCGACATCTAAATCAAGCTTTGTTTCGACGTCTAAATCAAGCTTTCTTTTGACGTCCAAATCAAGATTAGTTTCGACATCTAAATCAAGCTTTGTTTCGATGTCCAAATCAAGCTTTGTTTTGACGTCTAAATCAAGATTAGTTTCGACATATAAATCAAGCTTTGTTTGGATGTCCAAATCAAGCTTTGTTTTGACGTCTAAATCAAGATTAGTTTCGACATCTAAATCAAGCTTTGTTTCGATGTCTAAATCAACCTTTGTTTCGATGTCTAAATTAATCGTTTAAAATTTGACAAATATTTTAAAAAACAAATTCGTGTCATTGGAGTGTGTGTAATTTGCACAACTTCAGAAGGACTGCATATAGAATCGTTTTTTTTTTCTGAAATAAAAAAAATGATTTGATATTTAATGTGACTGACGAGCTGTGTTTGTATCGAAAAGTATGTATTTAAAACGAATCACGAAGAATCACGAAGGAGGTGGTAATGTGATGATATGCACTTGAATTTTTTTATTTTACGGTGGAGTAATGGATAGCGGCCTCGGATTGAGGAATTGGAGAGCCGAGTTCAAATTCCAGTTGAATCCATTACATTCACTTACATGCTAATAGCCTTGGGAAATGTATGAATCCTCAAACTATAGGTAAATAGCAGGACAGACCGGGTTCTATAGCCTTGGATGGCAACTGGTCTGCTGCAGAAAGAAATGGCAACCTACTGCGGGAAAAATTTGCCTTATCAGTCATGTATCGAAAGATACATGATCGCTTACGCGGGTATCACGCATGGCACATAACTGACTGAACTGCGCCTACTTTACATTGGGCGCTTTTTAAAAATACCATCTCTACGTATATATATATAAATTCAAGCAAGTTTGGGTGAATAACCAAGATATATTATGCATTTGTGTTGTTATATATATATATATATATATATATATTTTATGAAATGGACAAAGTCGGGCAATTATTTAAGACATCGGTTAAGGCACGTCAGGCTAAAAGACGGTTCCATGAAGGATACAGGTTCGATTCCTGTCGGAGGACGAATATTTTAATGAAAATTTCTCGGACATTCAGCCCGGTAAATATTGTTAATACTGTTTATTTTAAACAGAGCATTTACTTAAATATTTTATCTATAAAAAGAACGTATAAACATAAAAATTTCTTTAAATAATTGTCTGACTTTGTCCATTTCATAATATATGACGTCATTTGTTTACATTTGGATACGCATTGAGCAGATATGAATGAAAGAGAGAAAACCATGGAGAATTGTGTTTAAAAACAGTAAAATCGACCTTGCTAACCGAAAGCAATTCTGTGGCCCAATCGGGTGAAGGCACGCCAGGCTATATGACGGTTCATATAGGATACATGTTCAAATCCTGTCCAAAATCAAATCCTGTCATAGAAAATATTCGTCCTCCGGCAGGATCCGAATCCTGTCGGAGGACGAATATTTTCTATGACAATTTCCCGGACATTCAGGCCGGTAAATGTTGTTTAATGCTGTTTATTATAAAACAGAGCATATTTACTTAAATATTTGTATCTATAAAAAGAATGTATAAACATAAAAATGTCTTAAAATAATTATCGGACTTTGTCCATTTCATTATATATATATATATATATATATATATATATATATATATATATATATATATATATACACTAATTTCTGTTGGCCGGGATTATGCTAGGGCAACCACGGAAATATAAGTAAAAGGCTCAATACCTTATTCTGCAAATAGACTATGTTGAGTAGATTAAAATTGTTGAAGATGTGGATGGAGAAAAACGAATTTATTTAGGATGCGCCAAAGGGCCCTTCAAAAAAAAAGATGGCACAATGATCTTTCTTCATTCAGACTAGAAAACCATAGTTATGACACGATCCTTGCTGACTGCGTCTGGAAATTAAAAGAAAAAAAATAACCGAAGTCCCGACGTGAAGGTGAAAATGTAAAATCAGGGCGAACTCGAGACTGCAGTTGTAGATTTTGCCAAGAGAAAAAGTTGACTGTAGTCACACATCCGGAGAGAAAACAACACGTAAATGAACGATCAGAAATTGTATCAGGCATATGTAGTCAAATAAATACATCCTTGGCATTTACGAACATGGATGAAAATAATGTTTCCCACCCACTCACCTTCAGTAAATCTTCCGTTTAAAAAGCAATTACGAAGCGCTCGAAAACTAAATTTATTCCACCACCTGATAACACCGAACAGTAGAAACCTAGCTAGTGATTAAGGGTATACATTTTCACATTTGTAATTATATATATATATATATATATATATATATATATATATATATATATATATATATATATATATATATATATATATGGTAATACTCGTTTGGAAAACCTCGAATAGCTCGACTTGTAGTAGAACAAATCGGTACCCAAGGAAAAAATTGAAAATAAAAAAAAGAAAGAACATTAACACAAATCCAAGTCCAAAGAAAAAAAAAACGAAACCAGTAGAAAGACTAAAACGTAGAATGCCAATACGGTAAGTAGAGCGATAAACTAGAATAAATCCTAAGGAGCCTGGCAAGCCTACCTAGGTTTCGCCTAAAACGATCTTCAGGGTAAAACTGGCTAAAAAGGAAAATAACGGAACAATATTTATTGATAAAGACCAAATAAATCCATAATCACGTGACAAAAAAAACAAACAAACCAATAGGGTATGTTACTTTATTGATATTGTTTTTAGTTTCAGTGTATATATATATATATATTAAGACATTCTTTTTATAGATACAAATATTTAAGTAAATGCTCTGTTTAAAATAAACAGTATTAACAACATTTACCGGCCTGAATGTCCGAAAACTTTTCATAGAAAATTTTCGTCTTCCGACAGGAATCGAACCTGTATCCTATACGGAATCGTCATATAGCCTGAAGTGCCGTAACCGTTTCGGCCACAGAGGAGCGTTCGGTTAGCAAGGTCAAATTTACTGCTTATAAACTTCAATCTTCCATGAATCTCTCGCGTACATTCATATCTGCTCATGGCGTATCAAATGTAAACAAATGACGTCACACATTATGAAATGGACAAAGTCCGACAGTTATTTTAGGACATATATATATATATATATATATATATATATATATATATATATATAGCATAACTGTAAATTTATATTGATAGACTCAGGTTTTAGTACAACATACACACGAAGAAAAAAGACAAATACTGAATTTTAAAATTAGTCACATATAAACTAGGGTTAAACAAAGACTTGGGTATTTTAAATCTGTATAAATATTTCAATAGTTAAAAAATTTCTTTAGATATAGTTAAAAAGCCTTTTTAAACAACATCTAAAATACTATCGTTAGATTTACGTTAAAAAATTCAAACACAGTTGCATTCCACAATGGACGCTGTAAACAAACTCCCAAATACAGTTATTCAATTAATTTCTGAGGAAGGACCGAGGTGGTCTGAAATATTAAATATATATAAAAACATATAAATAAATACTTTCCTCAAAAAAACACCCAGTTTTTTTTTCAGTTATTTTATCCATATTATATATATATATATATATATATATATATATATATATATATATATATATATATATATATATATATATATATATTCTGTTTATGCGTTATTTTATATATATTATATATTTAATATATGTTTAATATCTATATATTAATATAAATTATAATATATTTAATATATATTTAATATCTATATATTAATATAAATTATAATATATATATAATTTATATATAAATATTATAAATTAACAGATTTATAATATGGTTTCTTCGCTACAGAGGAATTACCAAGTTTCAAAAAACGAAGCTAAAAACTTCAAATTTAATTATGTAATTAAATTAAAAGCATTATTTCTGTTTCATCTTCTCTGTTGTGCGCATGTATAGTCCTACCAACAATTTAGTCCGATGAAGTTCTAAAGGTCTACGCGTCACAAGTAAACTTTTTTCACTTTGCCATAGAATTCTATACATATATATGTGTGTGTGTGTGTGTCTGAACATATTAAATAAACCATATTATCGTATGGTGTATTATATCTGAGGTATCTTGCTGAGCTCTTCATGACATTTCCGATGCCAAAAAGAATAATTTGAAAGCGCTCATCTACAGTCCTGTACCAAATGACATAGAATCGGCGGTTTGGAGTAATTCCTAGAATAACTTTTGGGGAAAATTAATAAATTGACTCGAAATATATAAATGAAGATTTACATGCATAAACACGAACACACATATATCTAAATGTACAATAGTAGAATTCTAAAAATAAAATCCTCACGCCACAATTCAAAGCAATTTTAGCTTAGAACTCAGTTTCAAAGCTAACCTTGTGAAAAGCCGTACACTCGCACGAGAAGACTTAAACCGGACATGACGTCATTCGCCATAAGTGGCATAAACACGATAACCGAATCATTTACTATTTCTAAACGGTTTTTCTTCATTCATAATTGTTTATTCATAAATGTGACCTCCATACTGTCATGTCGGACATTTGCTTTATAGCCACATAGATATGTATATACATATATGATTGTCTGTCTGCTTGATTTCAAAGATGTCTTTGCACCAAAGCCAAGCATTATAGAATCTGCAATGACTCTTAAAAAACAGAAAGGCTTTTAAAAGTTCTATTACACTGCTACCAAATAAATCTGCCCATTTTATTATGATTTATTTTTATATACCTTCAAATGCCTGGTGTGACCAAACGTGTTCTTATATTGTCTAAGGTCTCACGTTCAAGACGTATGTTGACTTTCAATCTTTTCTCTGATGTAACTTTTCAGCCCAGCTGGTATTGATGGCTGCGACTTGATTTCGTGTAATACCATCGCTTGCTTTATCCCTAAATATTGGCAGCATGGATGTAGATTTTTAATTGTGCAAGGGCTTTACATTCTCTTGCACGGATGTGCTAACGTTGGCCAACACCTGCAGTACTTCTTACAGTACAGCAGGTCGATTTTGGAACCGTGGTATTACACTCAATTTGAAAGTTGGCGTTTGACATAATAAATAACTAAAAAAAAATTTTTTTTTCCAACTCTACCTTTTTGGGAGTGGGAGAAGAGTTTAAAGATTATGTTTAGGTTAAAATTGAAGTGTTAGAAGTTCATTCCAGTGCACAGCCTTATAAAATTTATAATTTACTAAAATTACAATTTTTATATGAACAAGATGTATGGCACAAGCACATAATTACTAAATCATTGTACCATCAAATAAGAGCTTCATTTACTTCAAAGGGAAATCATACTGAACAATTTAGCTATACAGGCTGTCCATAAAGTTCGTGTGCACTTTAAAAAAATTATAACTTTATTTGTATTTGCGATAGAAATAATTTGTAAAAAGGATTAGAAAGAAGTAAATCTATATTTTTATGGTTTTATTGAAATTTTATTTAAGTTTCCACATGTCCTCCATCATTAGCAATACAAAGGGTAATACAATTTTGCAGTTCACGGAAAACATTTGCCAACTGATTTACAGTAATGCCTGAAATCACATTAGTTATTTTAGCTTTACTTAAAACTAGGTACATTCAACTTTATAACATTTTTTACAGATTATTTCTATCGCAAATACAAATAAATGGTTGAAATTGCCGAAGACTTAAGTTGTTAAATCTGAAAGAAAAAGATAAAGAAAAAGAATCATTAGACGCTTAAACTTAATTCACATTTAAAATCGGTCCAAGTTATTGGAACACCCTTTATAATATTATATGTGAGTTCCCAAATTGTATGTCTTTGTGCCAAACTTAAAGTTCCGCAAATACAATTCCTGTAAACTACACAAATATATTTGGTTAAAGTCAGTTATGTTGAATAATGTGTAATGATATGAATGAAAGAGCAGGTGTTAGGAAGAGTGTGAAGATAAGGAGGCTAGATAAAGATTGACCTTTGACTTGAAGAGGTCAAGATTGTAGGGTAAACAGTTATAGTTTAAAATGATTACGATGAATGATGCGTGTGATTTGAACGAATGTGTAGGTAGGAAGTGAATCTAACGAGGATATAAAGAGGGAAGCTGAAGATTGATCTCAGATAGAAACTCAGATATAAATGAAAATGTATCTGTAAAAAGACAACATGAATAAAGGAAAAGGAAATCTTTTCTTTACCGACGATATATATATATATATATATATATATATATATATATATATATATATATATATATATACAAATGAGAGAAAGAAAAATGGAGTAAAATTCCACTGTTCGTAAAAAAGTGCTCAATACAAAGCATAGCAATATATTATTATTTTTATTATAAAAAATTATAATAAAAACATACTGAAATCGCTTCACAAAAACAATCATGTTTCAATACTTTGATTGTATTTCTTCAGGCGATGGAAAGTAACTAATGATAAGTAAGATACTTACCATCGCCTGAAGAAGTACAATCATAGTATTGAAACATGAAATCTTTTGTATAGTGATTTCAATATGTTTTTGTAATAATATTTTATAATAAAAATAATAATAACGATATATATATATATATATATATATATATATATATATATATATAGAGAGAGAGAGAGAGAGAGAGAGAGAGAGCGAGAGAGAGACAGAGAGAGAAATATATATATATATATTGTTATTATTATCTTTATTATAAAATATTATTATATATATATATATATATACACTATAGTTCAAAAGTTTGAGGCTACACCGGGTAATTTTTTAAATTGATCCCAAAAGTAATTATTTTGTAATTTAAATACATGGTTAAAAATAAATAAAGTGAGACATGATTTTTATTATAAATTTTATGACTAAAAGAAAAAAAAAGCATTTTATGATTAAATTTTGCTCTCGTCAAAATATCCTCCTTTATCCTTGATTACTGAAGCAAAAATGTTTGGCATTCATTACAAATATTTCTCAAAGTATAAGCTTGGTAAATGATTTAATTATTTTTTCAATGACTCTAAGAGCTCTTTTTCATTGTTTTTCAGCCTTCTGTCAAGTTTATCTCATGATAATTCTGGGGTGGCTTGAAACTTTTGAACTCATATATATATATATATATATATATATATATATATATATATATATATATATATATATATATATATATATATATATCCGATGCGATGAGAATATATATATTATATCCGATGCGATGTAATATATAAATTCTAACATTCATAGCATTAATCCAAAAGAGGGCTCGAAAGTAGATCGATAATTATTTATTTATTATAATTTTATCATATAGACAAAACCATTTTACTCACTACAAAGATGCAACTTCGTTTCAGTGCATTTCAACTGCACTTCGACTGGTGAGAATCGAAAATGGTTATGAACAATTCTGCTTGTAGGCAAGCCGTATGTGAAACGTCACTTGCTTTTTCCATTTGTTTGAGAAAAAATATATATATACATAAATCAAAAAGGTGACGGGGTGAAACAATAGTGATTGTTGATAGCAGTTTGGTGAAGAATGGATTGGGTGTTTAATGTTGACTGGTCGGTGGAAATTTTTTTCTTGCCGATAAACACCGGTCAAAAGTTTAGGCACATCATCTCCCAAGCGACCTAAGAGTGAGAGGTAGAGGATGAAAGGTGGAAATAGGGGGTAGTAATACGTTGTCCATCGATATCTAAAAACCTTTTCGAAAAAGCCTTGGATTTTGCAGAGTTTTACTCCGATATTTCTAGGGATGAAATTTACATCACCCTAAATTGCAGAAAATCAATTATAATACACAACAATGAACAATGGATAAAAAAGTCTGGTGAAAACTTTGACGTATCGTGGGATCGCTGGATTCTGCTGTATCATCGGACTTGTTCGGACTGTTTATTCTATACAATCTCACAGCTCACAATGAAATTAGTTTAAACAATATAGGGAGTTATAGAGACGATGGCTTGATGGTAGTGAACTTTACCGGAAGCAAAGTTGACAAATTGAGGAAATGGATACATAGAGTGTTTAAATCTTTACACCTCAAGGTTAAAATTAATTCTAACATAAAACAAGTAGACTTCTTAGATGTAACCTTAAACTTAACCTTAAATAATTTCCAACCCTGCTTGAAAAATAACGCTAACCCCATTTATATAAACCCTAATTCCAATGCCCCAACGCCCGTTATTAAGCATATCCCTTCATCCGTTGGACGCCGTATAAACAAGCACTCTTCTAGCAAGGAAATATTCGATAAACACAAAATTATCTATAACAAAATCCTTACCGACAGTGTTTACAGATCTTCCGAAATTAAATATAGAGAAAATTGTATTCTAAAAAAAACAATAGAGGAAGGAGAATAATTTGGTATACACCTCCTTCAACAAATTAGTCTGTACCAAATTAGGACACAAATCCTTAAATCTAATTAACAAGCACTTCCCTACGAAGAGTAAATTAAGCCAGATCTTCAACCGCAATACCTTAAAAATTAGCTATAGCTGTTCTATAAATCTAGATAAAATTATTAAATCGCATAACAATAGAATACTGAAACTTCATAGAGATAATAAACGCAACAAAACACAAGTTCTAATACACCCCAGGGAAAAAGGCTATGTAACTGTAGAATCCCGATCAATGTCCATTATTAAACAGATGCTTAACCAAATCCATAGTGTATATGTGCTATATCTCGTCAAATGAGAACCCCAGAGATATTCAGCTGTATGTGGGGTCAACTAGCAGACCTTTTAAGGATAGGTATTACAATCACATGAACTCCTTTACGAATGCAGCCAAACGCAATATGACATCACTTTCGAAATATGTTTGGAAACACCTACGGTTAAATGGAAAATCCTAAGACAAGCCAGAACTTGCAATTCTCTGAACGAACCTTGCTTCTTATGTTTACAGGAGAAAACATGTATCATTGAACACTTGAATAACTCCAATTATTAAATCAAAGATAGGAAAACACCGTTTTCTGCAGACATACTAAGAATCTAACTCTACAATACTTAATTCCATAATTATAATCACCTCCTTCGATATATTCCCTACCCTCTTATATACCTCTCCACTAATTAGATTATGATTCTTAAATTTTTCAATTTTTTTCCATATATATTAACGGTAATATTTTCAGATAAATTGTTCTACACCTATACTTATTCTACACGCTATACTGTCCAGGAATAGGTCAAAATTTGATTATGAAAGGTTATATTAATATCCCTTATATTTTTAGGCGAAATCACCACTTCTAAATTTATTAATTCACAAACACTTTCATTGATTACAGAATTAGTAGTGATAACCTCAACATAAATATAGGCAATTCAGCTCTAGATTTTTTTAATAGTTAACCAAAAATAATATTCCCAATTACTACCAAAACTATCGCTAGATTTTACCTCCTCCAGCGTATTACTATCCACTATTTCCACCTTTCCTCCTCTACCTCTCACTCTTAGGGCGCTTGTAAGATGATGTACCTAAACTTTTGACCGGTGTTTATCGGCATGAAAAAATCTCCACCGACCAGTCAACATTCCATCCATTCTTCACCAAACTGCTATCAACAAGCACTATTGTTTCACTCCGTCACCTTTTTGCTTTATGTATATATATATATATTTTCTTCTCAAACAAATGGAAAAAGCAAGTGACGTTTCACATACGGCTTGCCTACAAGCAGGATTGTTCACAAACATTTTCGATTCTCACCCGTCGAAGTGCAGTTGAAATGCACTGAAAGCAAGTTGCATCTTTGTAGTGAGTAAAATAGTTTTGTCTATATGATAGAATTATAATATATATATATATAGAGAGCTAAAATTTTATACCACAGAACATTTTTCATCCAACACTTCCTCTGAACGATTAGTTCGAACAAAAGTTAAAACAGACAAAATAACTAATCATAAGCGGCGAAATTGAAAAAGTGCCCCCCGGGGGGGGGGGGTTTAAATAAGGAGCCAGGACTAAAATAAAGATTTATTCATAAAACAATAATAAGGACTCATTATTTACTCTTTATTTTTAAAACAATGTATAAATTCAGGGCATTAAATTTTTGTTCAATATATATATATATATATATATATATATATATATATATATATATATATATATATATATATATATATATATATATATATATATGTCGGGTGATGGCTCAACTATTTGTATATGCTAATCAATAGGACATTATGAGTAGAAAGGTCGGATAGTTTAGGTTTATTGTGTTATCCTAATGGTTATTGATTTAATTCTTTTCGAAAAGCTTTTGAGTAGATATAATTATGGACCTGGTATTCGGTTATTATATATATATATATATATATATATATATATATATATATATATATATATATATTAAATATATATATATATTTAATATATATATTTAATATATATATACATATATTTATTTATTTGAACATGGACACAACATCTTGACTGCGTTTAGAAAAATGAAAACATTTTATAAAACTTACATACAGCAAACTATTTCTTATTTAACAGTTAAAATATAATCCTTGAAAATGGCTAAATGTATAGCAGAAAGCGATCGGATAAAAAGAACATTCGGACAGTTTTTATATAATTTATCATACGAAAAAAAAATTAGATCCCATGAGAAATTGTATAAAAACTAAAGAAAAGCACATTGTCTGTCGTATTCAATTAAATGTGCATATATATATATATATATATATATATATATATATATATATATATATATATATATATATATATATATATATATATATATATAGATAGATATATATAGATATATATATATATATATGCACATTTATATACATATATATATATATATATATATATATACATATATATATATACATATATATATATACAAATGTGCATATATATATATATATATATATATATATATATATATATATATATATATATATATATATATATATGATAGTATGGTAAAAATTGGTTTCTGAGATATCATGAAATATCCACTGTTTCCCTAATATCGATCCTTTATTATTTTGAATGTTGTTGCATAATGGACAGGAAAATACTGCCGGTGGGACATTGAAGAAGCCCTTGATCTGATGCGATCTGAGTCAGTAAGTAATGACAGGAGATTTGAAACCAGTTCCCGCTGTTCGACACTAGAATGTGGATTTGAGATTAAGACGATCATATTGCGTGCAGACATTTCCCGTGTACGATTTACGGTATGTCTGACTTCTTTCTTTCTTTCTTTCTTTCTTTCTTTCTTTCTTTCTTTCTTTCCGGGTATGTGTGTGAACGGGTGCCTGTGACGTTTTCATAATCTCCAAAATATTACGGAAACAAAAAAGTTATCGCGCTACTTCCGTCAAGAATTCAGATCCATATTTGATTTGTAGACCCTCCACATATTGTACATACATGTATACATATAAAAACACGTGCACACACACACACACACACACACACATGCACACACACACACACACACACGCACACACACACACACGCACACACACACACACGCACACACACACACACACAGAGGGTGTCCCAAAATAATGTATACACTCTTTGAATCTTTATAACTTATTCAATTTATGTATTTTGACTTGTAAATAAGATCAATACAAGAGAAAGAATACACATTTAAAGAATTTGAGAGTAAAATATACAAAAAACATAGAAAATTAACTTTAATAAGATAAAAGCTGTTTGGGGCAATGGCAGAATGTTTATATAATGAGTTCACATCAATTGCTCAAATGGTTGCACTTCTGTTCAATAAACTTTTCATATCTTGAAGAAATAGACCTACAAACGTCCAGTATCATTTCCTCTGGTATTTGAGCACATTTCTTATTCAATTGCTACTCTCATTTTAGCAATTGTATATATATATATATATATATATATATATATATATATATATATATATATATATATATATATATATATATATATATATATATACCAGGTTCATTCAATAAATAAGGTGAATTTTTCGGTATAAGGACTTCTAATACAGATAGAAGTTTACTTTTTTATTTTATTTTTTGTTTTACTTCTTTTTCACATCGATTTAATTTCTTTTGCAGATTAAAAAAAAATTTGAGAGTTTTGGCGATTAACAAAGATGGCCGACCAAGAAGCATGCTCCAGGATTGAACAGCGGTCAGTTATCAAGTTTTTGGTTGCTGAAGGGTGCAAACCAGTTGAAATTCATAGGAGAATGTCAACTGTGTATGGTGCCACATGTTTCAGCCAACAAATATCTACAAGTGGGCTAAATTGTTTAAAGAAGGACGGAGCAGTGTTGAGGATGAAGACAGGCCTGGGAGGCCTACAGAAGTGAGGTCTCCTGAGGTGATCGAATCAGTCAATGACCTCATTCAGTCTGACAGAAGGGTGACAGTGGATGACATTGCAAGGACTTTGAGCTTATCTGTTGGGACAAACGCAGGGGTCATCAGTCAGGAGTCATCTTGCATCATGAAAACGCAAGCCCCCACACAGCAGCCCAAACGGTGCAGACCATCAACGAGCTGGGCTGGGAACTGCTCCCTCATCACCCTTACAGCCCATACCTTGCCCCTTCAGACTTTCACCTGTTTGGTCCCTTCGTTCACGAGAGGCACGAAGTTTAAAAGTGACGATGAATTCAAAAGTGTTGTGAGCGACTGGCTGAGACATCAGTCCAAAGATTTTTACGCTGAGGGAATACGGAAGCTTGTGCACAGATGGGAGAAGTGTGTGACAGTGCTGAGAGACTACGTTGAAAAAAAGAAGTAAGCTTCTATCTGTATTAGAAGTCCTTATACCGAAAACTTCACCTTATTTATTGAATGACCCTCGTATTATTTTTAGCCTTTTTTACACGTGGATAAGGCTATCATATTTGTATTACCAATGAGCATGTTACAGATAGAGTTTGGTTTCGAGAATGAAACCCTAGCACATACATAGGAGACACAACCACAACTCTCGCACGTAGACTCACATACCAACTCAACGAGACTAGCGCCATAAAAAATCATCGTGTAACAATCCACAGCACCACCAGTAACCCATTCAAATTATCTGACATAAGAAAAAATGTAGTTAATAACATCAAAATCCTCTGTAAACAACTGCAAAAACGACTACAAATTCTGGAAGCGATCCTCATCAAAAGCCAAAAACCCAACCTAAATTAAATAGCATTTAATACTGGCCGAAACATATTAAATATATTTATTAATTAATCCTCCAATAAAAAAAAGTTCAACCCCCTTCGTACCAGTAATGAACTAACCGAATAATATCGTCTAATATTATCTATAATACGAAAAAAAAAAAACATAACTCCAAACAATAACAAACGCCATGATGACGGTTGAGGACAACGGAAAGCAATCGGCAGAAAGCTATCGTCTCGGATTCTACTTTAACAACCTGGACTCAAACCATAAGAAACTTGCGAGGAAGCAAGACAAATCTGAGAAAAAGATCATCAAGCAGAAGAGTTCCGTAGTCTTTAATAACACATGCCTTACATATATATATATATATATATATATATATATATATATATATATATATATATATATATATATATATATATATATATATATATTGTCATATAGGAAGAACGTAAGTAACTACCGACACCGAGGTTCGAGCGTGATATTTTGGACTTATGAATGAATGTTTTTTGCAGGGTGTATAAATGGCGGTGTCAGGCTACTGACTGCAGTGACTATTGAGTGGAACTATCCAGTTGAATTAGTGTGAATTATTGTGCGTCGATGATTTTGGTTTTGATTTAGGATTTACCGGACGTTAATCCGAGCCACGCTACTAACAAGGAATTCACTGAAATGGTTAATTATCTTTGGTTGACTTTTACTTCTTTGTTCGTGTTAAGTATTTATTTGAGGTTGGAATTAAATAGCGTTTTATCTTAACATTGGAGTCTTGAGTTATAATTAATTATTAACGGCCACCGTACGTCACAATACACACAAACAAAAACACACACACATACACACACACACACACACATATATATATATATATGCATGTGTGTGTGCAGAGAGACAAAGAAAATAAAAATAACGGCTTAATATCTATGATACATACACACACACAGATATATATATATATGTATATATATAGATAGATATATATAGCCCTGTAGGTTCACCCGTGGCGGTAAGGTCTAAGAGGAAGGATTCCGACCATATATATATATATATATATATATATATATATATATATATATATATATATATATATATATATATATATATATATATATGAAATGGACAAGGTCCGACAATATGCGTCCTCCGACAGGAATCGAACCTGTATCCTATACGCAACCGTCATATAGCCTGACGTGCCATAACCGACCTTGCTAACCGAACGTTCCTCTGCGAGTTTCTGGGAAAGAACGTGTTATCTAGCGTGATCAACAATTTGAAGAAGGCCAGCACACCCAAACCCTCGGTCACGATGACTTGTGACTTCGCGCTATCACAGCTATTGAATTCCCCCTAAGTTCCGTCTGCCCAATTTTACTCACAAGACTTGGGTCAACTCGTGGTATGGTTTTCAGGCACTTTTCAAAGGTGCTGCACGCTGGGATCACCTCCCTCCAGACCGATAACATCAGGAAGTCTACTTCCTGACAAATCAACTGTGGTGAGATTCGAACCCGGGTCTCATGGTCAGAAAGCGCACGTTCTAACCACACATCCATACAGATAGATAGATAGATAGATAGATAGATAGATAGATAGATAGATAGATAGATAGATAGATAGATAGCGTGAAATTATACAAGGAAAATGAGGGCGACTTAAGTAAGTGTGTAGATATTTGTCATTACAAAAAACGCCGATATACATAATTAAAAATAGATGTAAGCGCATCTTAATTGGAATAATTATTGACTAAAAATTCACTTCACAGTCAGAGAGAAAAAAAATCATGGCAGGAATATTTCCGTTGTCAATAACAAGCCTCCTTTTGGCGAAGAAGCGGCCATGTTTTTTTGTTATGGATTTTTAATTCCCTGTTCCTATAAATACATGCGTTTAGATTTCCGCCTGCTTCTTCCTTATTTTTTCTTCTTTTTTTTTTTTCTTCTCTTGGTTTTCATCTTTCATTTATGTCGGATGGAAGTTCTTTTTTCTTTTTTTGGTGGGAGGACTGCGATTTGGATTTGTTTCCATGTATTTCATGGGACTAAAAACATATTATTGCTTTATCTAATTATTTCATGCTCTTTATATTCAAGAATTTCCTTTTTCCCATTCTAATTTTATACATTTATATCTTTAAGATTAATTTGATAGATTCGGGGAAAATGAAAACATGTTTTCTAATATATACGGAACTAAGCCACTAGAAAATCGATCATGTTATTCCAGTACATAATAATAAAGACGGGCTAGTTTTTTTTTTCCGAAAACACCCGTCTACTAGGGCGGCTAGTCAATCCCTGCTGTAGACGACTGCTCAGGCACATTTCTGTTTGTTCAATACCCACAGAGCCACCACGTGGTCTGTAATAGAACTCTGCTGAGCAGAACTTAGTTACAGTTTATGGGAGAAGGCGTATAATCTGTCATGATCAGCCGTTTGAACCATACCAATACACTCAAACTCTCAGTCACGATGACTTGTGATTTCGTGCTAGTACAACCATTGTTGGCTCTCGGTCATTTCCGTCTGACCAGTTTAATTCACAAAGCCTTGATCAAGCCGTGGCATGGGTCTGCAAATACATTCCAACCGTATACTAGAAATGTATCCCCAAATTGACTCTCAAGTCGACCATGGTGAGATTCAAACCTGGTTTCATGTTCGGAAAACGAACATTCCAACCACTCCGATATGCACTCATATATATATATATATATATATATATATATATATATATATATATAATTTATTATAATTTTATCATATAGACAAAACCATTTTACTCACTACAAAGATGCAACTTGGTTTCAGTGCATTTCAACTGCACTTCGACGGGTGAGAACCGAAAATTTTCGATTCTCACCCGTCAAAGTGCAGTTGAAATGCACTGAAACCAAGTTGCATCTTTGTAGTGAGTAAAATGGTTTTGTCTATATGATAAAATTATAATAAATAAATAATTATCCCTCTACTATCGGTATCGAGCCCACTTTTGGATTAATGGTATGAACGTTGGAATTTATATATTAGTTTCGTTCTCATCGCATCGGGTATATATATATATATATATATATATATATATGTGTGTGTGTGTGTATGTGTGTGTGTTTGTGTGTGTGTGTGTTTGTGTGTGTGTGTGTGTGTGTGTTTGTGTGTGTGTATTTAGGCAGCAATCTTTCTTTAATGCACATTTCATTGAAAACGACAGACAAGGTGCTTTTATTTATTTTTTTTATACAATTTCTCATGCGATCTAATAATTTTTTTTTCTTTTCGAATGATAAATTATATAAAAACTGTCTGAATGTTCTTTTTATCCGAGCGCTTTCGGCTATACATTTAGCCATTTTCAAGGATGATATTTTAACTGTTAAAATAATAAATAATTCGTTGTATGTTTGTTTTATAAATTTTTTTCATTTTTCAAAACACTTCTCTATGCATTTTCTGTAAATATTTTCACGATAATTGTTCGGTTGAACTTTCCTCATTGGAACCACGTCTTGGAAGACAGGTTTCAAAATATTACTTTTGAAATTATTAGCCACAACCGTAAGTTCTATGTTAATAGTTTCTTCTGCCACACGTCTCGATTATGGAACTCTATGCTGCCTACTTGCTTAGCCGTCAATTGTGGATGTTGGAGAACTAATGCAGTAGAGATGTGGAGGTCACCAAAAAAGGGGTTCACTTATTTGCAGGTGGTTATCTTCGGATAATCTCCTTTAATCTAAATATACACTAATCCAGGGTCTCTTTAAAAATGTATGCAAAGATAATTAACAAAAAGATATATATTGCATGGACTGATAAAAAATTTAGATCTAAAAAAATAAAACAGAATAGTCAAAATATATATATATATATATATATATATATATATATATATATATATATATATATATATATATATATATATATATATATATATATTTTGACTATTCTGTTTTATTTTTTTAGATCTAAATTTTTTATCAGTCCATGCCCCATATTTAGATCTCTTAAAATAAAACAGAATAGTCAAAGATATATATATATATATATATATATATATATATATATATATATATATATATATATATATATATATATATATATATATATATATATATATATATATATATATATATCTTTGACTATTCTGTTTTATTTTAAGAGATCTAAATATGGGGCACCTCGAGGTGGTGTAATGGTTAGCAAGCGTGTCTCGCTAGAACAATTAAGACTAAGTAGTGAGTTCGATTCTCACTGGGTGCCCCCCTAATTTCGGCCTTGTGCCACATTTAAGCTATGCTTGGAAAATCACTATATATATATATACATCATGGCTGCCCCCTCGTTAATGAGCATGTCCATCTTGAAGAGATTCCTCAATGCTACGCACAGACATGACTTTTAAGCCTGGCCAGCCAATAATATCCACAAAGACATCGTCCAATTCCTGTACATGAATGTTTTCAAGTAAAGAAAGACGGTCCACAGGGTGAACCCCATTCTCTGAAAAGCACAAGCAATGAGGATATGAACATCACCGTTTGCTAGCGTACCGCAGGTGTTACATCAGAGTATTCCTTCTCCTAGGGAGATGTCCTAACGAAGACTAAGGGTCTCTCTCTCTCTCTCTCTCTCACCGCCCCAAATGGTTCTTATTGGAGTGTCGCTGAGTAACCTTTATTCGCACGCTTCACTATCCACGCATAGCCGGGACCTTAACGGGTACTACCACCCGGGGTCAGGGTCGTCCTAGGAACAACAGTAATTAAGAGGTGGTTCCACGCTTCTTAAAACCTCCAATCACTCGATCAGAGTCCTTTCTGACGGATGTAGTTAATCGTCTTACCAAGGTCAACATACATACATTTTAAAGAAAAAGAGCACTGGAATATTTTTAGCACATCAGTATACAATCGGACACACACACACACACACACACACACACACACACACACACACACACACACACACACACACACTATTATTATTATTATTATTAGTAGTAGTAGTATTAATCCACGTTACTAAGGAAAATTATCCTCCTTGAAATACCAATTTCCAGAATTATCCTGGTCGAAATTATATATAATTATTTTGTTTTCTTTGATTCCTGGTGAATACTCATTACTTTCCGGGTCCCAACCAGAGACCTAAGATTAGAAATGGCATCATGACATTTCCCAATTAGCAATTTTGTAAAAAAAAATCACATATATTTTACCTAAATAAATCCCTTCGTAAAGTGTGAGTTGTACTAAAGAGAACAATATTTTGTATTTCTTTAAGGCATGGGCTTCCAGGAATCATTTCAATGAGTCCATTGGAATTTTTTTCCAGTCAATCCGAGGGCTCCAAGTATAACTGGGATTATTGATGTCCTCATGAGCAACATTTCTGAGATTTCGATTTCAAGGTCCTTGCATTTTGATATCTTTTTGAAGATCTCCAAAGATACATTGAAGTTTACTTAATATTATTAATATTTATTATTATTATTATTATTATTATTATTATTATTATTATTATTATTATTATTATCCTAAAAATAAAATATAAAGAAAATATAAAAATAAAGAAAATACTCGGCAAAACAGATACAACTGACCATTTTTTACACAAATTATCCACAAAAAATGTCGCGAGGAAATTAAAAAAAACTTACAAAATATTCAATATTCGTCATGTTTAACAAAACATGTATTAAAGAAGATTTGCTTCCAACATATATATATATTTATATAGAGAGAGATAGATAGATAGATAGATAGATAGATAGATAGATAGATAGATAGTCTGAGTTAATATGAGGTTCGAACGCGGTTTGCTAGGAAGCCGAACGATGCTTTATATCAACAGAGAATAATGTCTACTGTTTGGTTTACTGAATATTCATCGTGTGGGGTCAATAATGAAAAAACAACAAGAAAAATTCTGAAACCTTATCAATAATTGCAACAAAAATAACCGTCAAGATAAGCTACTTTATGTATGTTTTCACTGCAAAACGACAAAAGACCTCACAGGGTGAATTCCATATGAGACGTGAGGACTTTCACACTTCCATCTTGTATCTTGTAGCTGTGTGCTTTGGCATTAGAACACAGGGACATATTTGATCGTCTGCGATAGTGCAAAAGGATGGAAATTGTAGATTTGAACTATTCAAAAGATATTAAGTTTAGATAAATACGACAAAAGGACAAATAAAGACAACGGATGGGACAATCTTTAATTAATATACTGATTGTTACAGGGATTTTACAAGTCATTTCTTATTCTGTAGTGAGTTCTATCCCAAATGAGTGATGTACTAATGTGACCATGTACCTAAGCAAAGTCTATTCTATTATATATATATATATATATATATATATGTGTGTGTGTGTGTGTGTGTGTGTGTGTGTGTGTGTGTGTGTGTGTGTACAGGGTGTCCATAAAGGTCGTGTGCACTTTTAAAAAAATATAACTTTATTTGTATTTGCGATACAAATAATCTGTAAAAAATGTTATAAATAATGATATATATATATATATATATATATATATATATATATATATATATATATATATATATATATATATAAGGGGTGTCCATAAGGGTCGTGTGAACTTTTAAAAATTTATAATTTTATTTTTATTTGCGATACAAATAATCTGTAAAAATGTTATAAAGTTTAATGATATATATATATATATATATATATATATATATATATATATATATATATATATATACAGGGTGTCCATAAAGGACGTGTGCACTTTTAAAAATTTATATCTTTATTTGTATATGCGATAGAAATAATCTGTAAAAAATGTTATAAAGTTTAATGTACCTAGTTTTAAGTATAGCTAAAATAACTAATGTGATTTCTGGCATTACTGTAAATCAGTTGGCAAATTTTTTCCGTGTACTGCAAAATCGTATTACCCTTTGTATTGCTAATGATGGAGGACATGTGGAAACTTAAATAAAATTCCAGTAAAACCTTACAAATATAGATTTACTTCTTTCTAATCCTTTTTGCAAATTATTTCTATCGCAATTACAAATAAAGTTAGAAATGTTTTAAAGTGCACTCGACCTTTATGGACACCCTGTATATATATATATATATATATATATATATATATATATATATATATATATATATAATAAAGGCTCAAACACTAATATTCCATGGTTATAATTTATTACATTGGAATCGTAATTACGATCCAATTCATCAGACCTAAATATTAAAAAAGAAATCGGAAAATATAACTTCGGGTATAAACAAATTTTTAGTGAGTGTGTATGTGTGACAGTGGGAAGCAAGTGTGAGAGGGAAATGTATGAAAGCTTTAGAGAAAGGGTGTAATGGAAGAAAGAACAGGAAGGCCTAAAGGTGAAGGTGCGGATTAAAATTTGACAGAGAGAAGTTTTAAAGAGAGGAGTTAAATAACGGTCTAAATGAGTGAGATACAGATAAAGCACCTCTCTCTAGAGCTTTCATACATTTCCTTCTCACACTTGTTTCCCACTCCCACACACACTCTCACAGAAATTTTATTTTTTTATACGCGGTGTTATATTTTCCGATTT
>OZ038502.1:6467649-6505149 GCA_964036315.1 Acanthosepion esculentum | reverse complement strand
TATCGATTATTGTAATTTATTCATTATGCTTTCAAATGCAAAACGGTTGGCAATGTGCTGAGCGTTCATTAGAACGTGAAAATTATTCATTATGGAATATTTTCATGTTATAATATCGTGGTCATGCGCGCATTAAAGCGTGAAAAAAACTTCCTTTGCAGGCATTTTAGAATATTACTGCCGTATTCGTAATTGATTCTGTTTATTGCCGGCTTTATTTTTTTAATATAAATTGCTTCTAGTGTCTGTAATATGAATTTGTTGTTTTCATATATATATATATATATATATATATATATATATATATATATACTAATATGTATTTGGGTAGTAAACTTTCTTTCAAGCATCTTTTATTGAAGCCGGCCCGTCAAGGAAGATTTAATGAATCTTTTATTGAGTTTTTCAGCATTCTAACTTTTTTTTTCGATTTTTACGGGTTGAAAATATAAAAATTATCCAAGTTATTATTCCCAGCGTTTTCGGTTAGTTCTCTAGCCATTATCAAGGATGTTGTTTTTGGTATGATGAATTTTCGTGTGTTATCTTCTACATAGTAGTTTAGCTACGTGGAGTTCTTGCGAAGGTGTGTATGCTTTTGGAGCGGTCTCATGCTATGCGCGACACGTTGATCTGTAGATGACTTCTACTTTTAGAAAACCTTTAACACGCTGTTTCCACTGTTGAACAGTGTAAGATTGATAGAAGGGAAACGGTATTTAATCAGTAATACTTCTCTAATAGTAAGTTGTCTACGACTATGCGATTTGAAAATAATTTTTGTGTTATCAACCGGAATTTTCCTTAAGGTTTTTTTTTAATTATAGGTCAATAAATGTTAATTTATCGCACTATACTTCGAGAGGTGACATGTAATGTGTCTACTTAAGGAGGTAGTAGTGTGTCTTATATAGGTAATTGATTTTTGACAAGTAACACAATCTTGTACGAGGCATGAAAATTGGTACACTATATTGATCACCTCTAGTTTAGATTTGGTGAGGTTATTTCGATTAGTGACAAGCTTTACGGTGTTCTATTTTCTATAATATATTATAAACTTTATATATTTTTCAGGGGTTACAGCAAAAATATGGTGTTTAATAATTTTCCTTATAGCATGGATAGATAGATATATAGAGAGATGTATATGCATGTGTATGTGTGTGTGTGCATGTGTTAGTCAAAATTTACGACTTAGTACGTACCTTCACCTAAACAAAAAACTTCTCGTCCAATTGTATACTTGTAAATTCTACGATACTCAAGACCATCAGCGACTAAAGAAGGGTGATAACATTGTATCCAGTCAACAGACACGGCTTTTATTTTAACGTTTTATTTTGGCGCTGTGGCAGAAAAGAAAGACTCTCATTCTCATTCGTAGTCTCGCCATTTATTTTCTTGCACGTAAGATGTAGGCATGATTAAAATTTGGGAATGAAAACTGAGGAACAATTTCCATTAACAGCGTCTGTCTTTTAGCAAATGGAATGTCTGGGCGCCGAACCAGTCCAAGAAGAAAGGAAAAAATGTTAGCTTTATTCATTTAGAAACAAATTAAGCGACCAAGATGGCGAAGATAGTATGTTGAAAAAATGACATGGCTTATGTTAAGAAAACTGTAAATTCTTTATTAGCTAAAATGACATGAACTGCAGTTAAAACTGGATGAAAATAATGCATCTTGTTATACTACTATTGATAAACGTTCCTCTATGGTACCTAGACTTTATGAAATTAAGCGCAATAGTAGATTGGCGGTAAGGTCTCATTATTTTGCAGTTGAAATGGTTAGACGTAACCGTAAGTTCTGTCCTAACAGTGTTTTTGTCTCACACTTCTCGCTTGTGGACCTCACTTCCGGCTTCTTGCTTTCCAATCAACACTGGCCTTCAAACATTTAAATGCAATATCAATCATTATCATTCGTCCAAGCTCTGAATATTTTTGTCAAAAATGATCCGCTGCTTCTGCTATATATTTAGAGATTATTTTATAAAACTCAAAGAAGAATCCGCAATATTATTGGTCTTCACCCAGCATCTCGGCTTCAGTCTCTTTCCTACGGCTGTAATGTAGATTCCGTCTGACTTTTCTATCAAAAATTTCATGCTAATTCTTCTGAAGACTTTATGAATTATGAAAGAGCCATACTCGATTGGCAACAAGGCTTTAACAATTTACAAATGATTAAAAAAATGGTTCTATTCTCTATTCTTACTCCCTGTTCTTTTATTGTCCTCTCTCCTTAACACATCTTTTCTCATATTCTTTCACATTCAGTAATCCCTTGCGTCTTAGCGGCTTTATTACCTTGCTTGGGTTGAAATGATTTAAAAAATACAAACGTTTGTATAATTAAAACTAGTTTCAATAATTATGTGGAGACATAGTAAAATATTATCGGTTTTAATCCGACATTTTTAATACTTTAGACTTTATACGTTATTTTTAGTGGATATCCGTTTTTTAGGAGAGGTCCTATTTTTTATACAGTGTTTTAAAACGGTAGACGTAATACACCGTAATACACCCTATTTATGATGCAGGAAGTCTATTTATATATGTGTATCCACAAAAACTAACGTCTGAAGTAATAGAAAAGTATGTTTATACGTATAAGAAACTGTCTTGTTTACGACGACGTTTGAGATGCCAATAGTTCAGTTTAGGACATTGCTAGTAGTGTAACCAGGATTACACCCTTTCCAGATTTTCTTTACCTTACAGTAAGGTTGACCTTGTACAAGGCCCGGAGGTGGGAGTTCTCGAGGTAAAGGGTTAAGTTAAGAAGCAATTTGTGAAAATAGGAATATATATAGGAATAGGAATAGGAATATACATAAGAATAGGAATATATATGGGAATAGGAATCGGAATATATATAGGAATAGGAATAGGAATATACATAGGAATATGAATATTATTAAATATAGGAATAGGAATATATATGGGAATAGGAATAGGAATATATATTGGAATAGGAATATATATAGGAACAGGAACAGGAATATATATATACTTGCCGGGTTCTAATAACAGCAATGGAGATTTGTCATGCATTGATTTGAGAGGTAATTATTCGATCGGATCGGCCTCGCGTTCGCTCCCACTACGCGTAACCTTCGGAAAATGACTTAAAACCATACCACAGTTTAATTCAAGCCTTGGACAGACGGAACCGTTCGGCAGCCATCGAAAATTATACTAGCACGAATATATATATATATATATATATATATATATATATATATATATATATATATATATATATATATATAGATATAGAGAGAGAGAGAGAGAGAGAGAGAGAGATAGATAGATTTACTTACCGAATTCTCCAAGCAGTTTTCGTAATAGATTAAGTATAAATCCCGATTTAGATATGCGTCTTATCTTTTGGAGACCACGCCTTTTCCTTGGGAATATAACGCATAGTGCCCTGAAAGAAACATGAGAAAAATCATATTTTAAAAAATGGAGACATTTTGTTTCGGTTGATAAATATATAAGACAATTAAGAATTGACAACAAAAGCAATTAACAGTATTTATATATTATACTGTTTTAAGACACTATTATGTTTATACATTCTTTTTATAGATACAAATATTTAAGTAAATGCTCTGTTTATAATTGTTGGGGCGCACCCACCTTCACAACCACAATAGACTGATCCTATTGTTATAAATAGAACAGTAGTTCTAGAGACTGTGAGTAGTGTAGCAGTGTACGAGACGCAGTCTCTGACTGTGCGCTGCTCCTGTCGAACTCTCTGCTTTGGCAGAGAGGAACCCGGACGAGGCTTTGCCGCAGGGCAAAGTGTCGTCCGGGGAGGTAGACAGTCCCTGAACCCGTTTATACGGGTTCTAAATGGGCATATTTTTGGCCGAGCCTACGGGCTCGGTAAGCCCACATTAAAGCGGCCTTGTGCCACATTCGACCCACGTGGGAGGGTTGTTAAATACCGTAGTGTAGCAGTGTACGCAGTCTCTGACTGTGCGCTGTTCCTGTCGAACTCTCTGCTTTGGCAGAGAGGAACCCGGACGAGGCTTTGCCGCAGGGCAAAGTGTCGTCCGGGGAGGTAGACAGTCCCTGAACCCGTTTATACGGGTTGTAAATGGGCATATTTTTGGCCGAGCCTACGGGCTCGGTAAGCCCACATTAAACCGGCCTTGTGCCACATTCGACCCACGTGGGAGGGTTGTTAAATACCGTAGTGTAGCAGTGTACGCAGTCTCTGACTGTGCGCTGCTCCTGTCGAACTCTCTGCTTTGGCAGAGAGGAACCCGGACGAGGCTTTGCCGCAGGGAAAAGTGTCGTCCGGGGAGGTAGACAGTCCCTGAACCCGTTTATACGGGTTCTAAATGGGCATATTTTTGGCCGAGCCTACGGGCTCGGTAAGCCCACATTAAACCGGCCTTGTGCCACATTCGACCCACGTGGGGGTTGTTAAATACCGTAGTGTAGCAGTGTACGCAGTCTCTGACTGTGCGCTGCTCCTGTCGAACTCTCTGCTTTGGCAGAGAGGAACCCGGACGAGGCTTTGCCGCAGGGCAAAGT
Source organism: Acanthosepion esculentum (assembly GCA_964036315.1). Taxonomy (NCBI): domain Eukaryota; kingdom Metazoa; phylum Mollusca; class Cephalopoda; order Sepiida; family Sepiidae; genus Acanthosepion; species Acanthosepion esculentum. The sequence goes on along the minus strand of OZ038502.1, from coordinate 6,500,583 downwards.
GTCGTCCGGGGAGGTAGACAGTCCCTAAACTCGTGTATACGGGTTGTAAATGGGCATATTTTTGGCCGTGCCTACGGGCTCGGTAAGCCCACTTTAAACCGGCCTTGTGCCACATTCGACCCACGTGGGAGGGTTGTTAAATACCGTAGTGTAGCAGTGTACGCAGTCTCTGACTGAGCGCTGCTCCTGTCGAACACTCTGCTTTGGCAGAGAGGAACCCGGACGAGGCTTTGCCGCAGGGCAAAGTGTCGTCCGGGGAGGTAGACAGTCCCTGAACCCGTTTATACGGGTTCTAATGGGCATATTTTTGGCCGAGCCTACGGGCTCGGTAAGCCCACATTAAACCGGCCTTGTGCCACATTCGACCCACGTGGGAGGGTTGTTAAATACCGTAGTGTAGCAGTGTACGCAGTCTCTGACTGTGCGCTGCTCCTGTCGAACTCTCTGCTTTGGCAGAGAGGAACCCGGACGAGGCTTTGCCGCAGGGCAAAGTGTCGTCCGGGGAGGTAGACAGTCCCTGAACCCGTTTATACGGGTTCTAATGGGCATATTTTTGGCCGAGCCTACGGGCTCGGTAAGCCCACATTAAACCGGCCTTGTGCCACATTCGACCCACGTGGGAGGGTTGTTAAATACCGTAGTGTAGCAGTGTACGCAGTCTCTGACTGTGCGCTGCTCCTGTCGAACTCTCTGCTTTGGCAGAGAGGAACCCGGACGAGGCTTTGCCGCAGGGCAAAGTGTCGTCCGGTGAGGTAGACAGTCCCTGAACCCGTTCATACGGGTTCTAAATGGGCATATTTTTGGCCGAGCCTACGGGCTCGGGGAGCCCACATTAAACCGGCCTTGTGCCACATTCGACCCACGTGGGAGGGTTGTTAAATATCGTAGTGTAGCAGTGTAGTGCAGTGCAGAGTGAGACTTCTGTAGTGATCAGTTACACTTCCGTTTCTCGACCGGAAGATACCGTTGGACTTTATTACTATTACTTATTGTTACTACTAACTTACGTTCGTTCTACTACTAATCTCTCTGATGTAAATACCTCTCTGAATATACCAGTATTTTTCCCTACGACTGTGTTTGTTCGTTATTACCATATACTCACGTGGAAACACCCAACATCTCAACAATAATAAACAGTATTAAACAACATTTACCGACCTGAATGTCGGGGGTAGATTGTTCTAGTTCCTCGTGCCTTGCTTCTTCCGGGTGTCTCAGTTATTTCCCTTTAAGAGGCATAGCACGTGGATCTGGAACATTCTACCCCGGTGGACGAAGTAAAGAGTTCGGTTCGAAATTCCAATCACCTGAAGAAGGCCGGAGCTTACAACGACCGAAACTTTGTGAATATGTCAAAGAAGATGAGGATAACAATCTGAATAATGTAAATAATGCAAGTAATCATAATACCTCATCTCCGAGATATAGACAGATATTACGATAATTCTAAAGTATTCAACTCTACGGTCAGCCGTTATCTATCCTATATATTTTCATAATATACACTTCTTACCACTTCCTCTTATATCCATAAAACAACCTCATTCAGTAACGCTCTACCTTGAGTTGCTCTTGGGCCTTGTATCAGGTGAAAATTTTTTATATGCGATAGAATCTAGCAATGTTTCGTCTGTGGGAAAGAGTCTTGAAGTGGGGGAAATAATTCATCACTCACAGAGCCGTAGTGTTGAATCGTTTATGATTATAGAAATCGCAGAAGCGTCCTTTCGGGAGTCTTGTCCACAAAACAGCGGCTCCTAGAGAGAAGTTATCCGAATAGAACTTCGTCTTTACAAATGGAATACGAAGGAAATGAAGATGAATTGAGGCTATGTGCGTGGCATAGCGGTTCTTAGTTGTAAATTTCTGAACAGGTGGAACTTTAAAAAAAAAAATGACCGAGTAGCTCTAGGCTCTGACATTTTGCCTGTGGGGAAAGTGCTTGTAGGTGGGAAAATCGGTAATCAGCTACAAGGGCAGGCAAACGCTTTTGATCTCTGATTTGGTAAAATATGCATGTTTTTGTTTTTATTTTGGTTATTTTAGAAAAAGGGCATTATTAGTGCTTCGCTTGAGACCAGAAGTCTTGAAGAGATACGAAATAAAATAATTCGCTTTTACTCCAGGAAAGTAAATAGGATAAGAAGTATAACTGTTGTATAGAAGTGTGAAAACATACGCTGGATGCTAGTAGATTAAAAAAAATCTACAGTTTTGTTATCTTTTGGTGGGGTTGGGTGTAAAAATAACAAATTTAAAACAAGTAAAAGGCACAAAACAGAAACAATTAAAAATAGGCTGTAAAATCATTCTCACAATGCATATGTGAACATCTTTAAAATGTTGTTTTAAAAATGATGAAGAGGAAGAGGAGGAGGAGGAGGAGGTGGAAGAAGAAGAAGAAGAAGAAGAAGAAGAAGAAGAAGAAGAAGAAGAAGAAGAGGAAGAAGAAGAAGAAGAAGAAGAAGGAAAAGAGAATGTCTGAGTCGAATTGGAGACAAGCGGACGGAACTGATGCCTATCTTCGCTTGGCGATCTGCAATTTGTTTTTTGAAAGGATAAACAAAAAGACAGAGAGAATCAATGCTTGAGAAATTGTTAAGATGGGGAAAAGTCATACCTTTGTGAAAGAGCATCTTTCTTCTAAATGTTCTTTGGTCGCGGACGTTTTCGCCCAATAAACATATATATATATATACATATATATATATATATATATATATATATATATATATATATATATATATATATATATATATATATATATATATATATATATATATGTTTAAGATATAATACATATATATATATATATATATGTTTAATATATATATATATATATATATTTAATATATATATATATATATATATATATATATATATATATTTTCCTCACCGGTAGCATGACTCGGAGTTTCATGAAAACGCAATCTTCAGGCACTTATTAAACGAGACGTCAGAGGTAATGTCCAAATGCAGACATGTAAATAAATATATTTGGGGCCTGTACAAACCCGGATGAGAGAGCATCCAACAATAAACAATTTTTCCCCCTCCGATTCGCATTACTCTTACCATAATGCTCCCCTTCTGTGGATCTTCCTGTTATAGTGTTATATATAGAACACGATGAAATGGAGCGTTAAAACTATATAATTTGGGAATAGCATCCTGAAAAAAAACTGAAGGTTGAAAGCCGAGTCGCGCCATCAGTAAATACTCCATGATATATATATATATATATATATATATATATATATATATATATATATATATATATATATATATATATATATATACCTCGGTTCGAATATATATATATATATATATACATACCTAGGTTCGAATTCGTGCCTGATGAGTTGGTACAACAACGAAACTTTAAGTTGCACTTCGAAGCTAGGTGTATGTATATTTATTAATATATACTTCTTAGCTCTGTCTAACGACATTGAGCACTATTATGTTTCCATCTTATATTAAATTGAGTAAATATTCATTCGCTTACTTGTGTATGCACGCTAACGCACGTATATGCGGTTACTAATATCTCGTTATCTGATTTATCCACATTAATACACACACAACCCCCCCACACACATACACACACACACACACACACACACACACACATATATATATATATATATATATTAGAAGAAATATAGTTTTAATGTGTGCTTTCTTTATGGGATAAAGTACTCAGTGTCAGAGGTAGAGCGTATGTAAATATAAATCTAATAGTGAATATTGAAGTCAATACTCAGAGGCGACAGGCTGTTTCATGCTAGACGCAATCGTCATCTAGCATGACACAGCCTGTCGCCTCTGAGTGTTCACTTCAATGTTCTCTTTCTATCTGTCTATCTATATATATATATATAGATAGATATAGATAGAAAGAGAGAGAGAGAGAGAGAGAGAGAGAGGGAGAGGGAGAGATATATAATCAACTACGGGATAAAGTCTATCCTGAATTCGACCAATTCCAGGAGATTTTAGAAAGTGTTCTCTACCTAGTCCGTAGTGTAATATTCGTAAATATTACCGTAAATGCTATAACATTCTTACCAAGCTACTGTGGTTTCATGCATGGAACCGTGTGGTAGTTTGCCAAAACATAGATTTTAGACAAAACCAATTCCTTAGACTAAACAAAGAAGATAACCAAGCCACTAGATAAAAATTAATAATAAAATAAAGAAAAATATAAATAAATATATAGACAAATTAAGTAAATAGTAAACATATTAAGAAAGTACCTATGTACACATAAACACAAGTAAGTGTTTACACTATTTACATTGTTGGTACTGTTGTCTTCATCTTTATCTTTTATATTCACGACGTTTCGGTCGTTGTACGCTCCGACCTTCTTCAGGATATGTCTATATTTTTTAGATGAGATGCTATAACTATTTGCACTATTTACATTGTTCGGACCATTGTCCTCATCTTTATTGCCATATTCCCGACGTTTCGGCCATTGTACGCTCCGGCCTTCTTCGGGTGATATACGTGGTAATTTCGAACAGAACCCTTTATTTTAGTAATATGGCAATAAAGATGAGGACAACTACCCGAAAGTTGGTTCCTTTTAAATCGATTTTGCACAAAACAAAATACTTTCCTCGATCGAGTTAAGATGAGAGAGTAGCGATAACCGGTTAACTCCTTCTGTTGTTCTCTTTTATTATTATTATTATTATTATTATTATTATTATTATTATTAATAATAATAATAATAATAATAATAATAATAATAATAATAATAATTTCTGTATTTGTTTTCCCTATTTGTCCCTATTATATTTGTTTCAGATTTACTATAATTATATTTCGAATGCTGATTTTCTAGGTTGGAAGACAGGCCGTCGTCATTCTAAGGACTTCCTCACGATCATCTCTACCCCATTTAACCTTTTGGTGTATTAAGCTAGGCTTAAAAGATATCAGGATAAAATACTACCTGATTGAATCTTACTCTCAATGGTTCGTGACTCTCCGTGGATTTCAAATGAATCTTCGGCATTTTCCGTCAACACACAAGGTGCGTCCGCACGCGGCCCTGAAAGAAAGGAGAAAAATATATTAATTATTTACACACTGTAATGTAGGTACCTCCACTAATTCGGTATACGTCAGGTTTAAAATGACTTTAAAAAAATGAAAAGGCTTTCTTTAAGCTTCCATTTTAACTTTAATTGAAAGCTAAATGATTTCAAATTTACTATTTCCAGTAAGCAAAATACTTTGTGGTGTATTTCAAACAGAAGTTATATTGATCGGAATCGATTTTTTTTTCATTAAAATCGATCAAAACAAACCTTTTCTAAACATCTGTAAACAAATGTTTATTCTCGGTTTTAAAATTCTTGCAAAAATAAAATGTATATTTCCGAAAATTTATTTGAGAAAATTAGCAAATTTAAAATTAAAGTAATCTGATTTCAAACAAATATTACTTACTTATAGCATAAAATGCTGTATACAAATATTTCTTAACTACGGTGTCTTGTTTTCGTGACGTGTTAATTGATTTTTACATCCAATTGACAGCCGAACGTGTTCATAGTTAAGTATGGTGGAGCAGACGATAAAGTTTGAGGTTTTCCTTCGCTGTAAGTGGGAAAATTCTTAAAACACGTAGCATTTAAATGCTAGATTTATCGGTTTGTATATCCATACTTCAGACATTCTGCACGTAATCACACATACAAAACAAATCTAATTTCTTTTAAAGATATTGAGGGTCGTCAGAATTTAATAAGCTTTACAATATATGATTAGTGAATATAGTTTTACTTAACGATATTTCCTCAGAATTATCTCATGGAAAATGATTTTTAAAAGATTTAAAAACTTTATAAATTATTTAATTTAAAATTGTAAAAAAATGAAACAACTCAAGTAAAATTTCCTTTTTCGTCCAATTATTTTTTCTTCAGACATTATTGTCTTTAATATATATAATTCATAAAAGCATTCTTTAATTAAATAATGTCTTAGTTTTATTGATATTTTTTTATTTTTCGATTCAGAACGGGTTTGATTTTACCAAAAAAATTCGGTGATTTAAATTCTTCCAAGAATTTTTAGTGACTTTAACTAATATAGTCACTAAAAATGATCTCGTTGGATTTCTTAAGTTTTCATAAAATTAAGTAAGTGGGTGAAACATGTAAAAAGAAATATTTTTACCATTATCTAACAAAAAATAAATTTTCAAAAATAAAAGTAATTTCATACATTTGTGAATAAGTCCTGGAAATAAGTCATTAAAATCTGGCAGTTATTTGAATTTTGCAATAATTTCCAAATGAATATGTCTGTCATAGCAAAAAAGAGGCGAAAATTTGCTATGTCAGAAGTTAGAATGACGCAATGAAAAGAAGGTTTTTAATCAAACTTTCGAATTTTCTAAAGAGGAGTAAAAAAAATAATTAAATAATGAAAAAATACTTTGATCCATCCTCTTAATAATAACATAAAGAGTTTGACGATAAAACTGTTTTCATTACGTTTGAAGCGTGTTTTCATCACGGAATGCTATTTTTTAGCGTTTTCGTGAAGGTTACCTGCTGTTATGGAATCGCTGCTAAGAATAATAATCAATAGGACATTATTTATTTAAAGCTTCGTCTTCTATGTCTTTCTAACCTTCGGGGCGTGGGCGATCATGGGGCTCCACAATTTTCTACCTTTCGGTACTCACAGAAATATTTGTCTTTTTACTATCCATTTGCACATGACTTTTAGGTAGTTGGACCGTTGTTTAACTCTTGTCATGTGAGTGACAAATTTTCCAAGCCTTCCTTCCTCATTATGTGTTTCAGCTATCTCTTTCTTAACCTAAATCTGTCCTTTTCTGACCCTTTTCGTTCCAACTTTCATTCAGACTTCCTTGTTGCTTACATGTTCAGTCTATGGTATTATCCACGTTTATCCCAAGTATCATAATCTCTTCTTTAGATTTGATGAAATTGTCGAGCATCCACTGTGATATATATATATATATATATATATATATATATATATATATATATATATATATATTAAACATGTAGTATTGAATGTTAAAGAAAACATAGTCTTGCATATTTTCTTTTGAATTTTCTCATATTCTCTAATGAGACTTTAATATGAGAAAATTCAAAAGAAAATATGCAAGACTATGTTTTCTTTAACATTCAATACTACATGTTTAAAAGAAAAGTTGCTGCCAAATTACACACACACACACACACACACACACACACACACATATATATATATATATATATATATATATATATATATATATATAGCTTTGCTTCGCAAGGAGAGCCTGATGTCTACAGTAAGTAGATAATGGAAAGAGATATCGAAGGTTCGACGGGGAGAGACGGGCTGAATGAGGGAAACGAGGAACAGGAGAGACAATTCATTCTTTGCGGGGTAAATGACGCTGAAATGAACAGGCAACGCTAATTGGTTGATTATACAAACGCGTTATCATCAAGTGTTTATTACTTTGACTAACAAGTGTTGTCCACTAATTAATATTTCCTCCACTTGTTTTGCGGAGGGACGCACAGACAGACGTACTTAGATATGCGAACAAATAGAAACAATAGAGACATTTTTAAAGTATATGTGTGTGTCCACACAGAATTCGCGTGTTTCTGCATATGGAAATATACTTGAATGTCAATCAAATTTGAAAACACACACAATAACAACGCTACACACACTGACAAACACACACAGACACACACCCACATACACACATGCACACACAGACATATATATATATATATATATATATATATATATATATATATATATATATATATATATATATGCACATTTCATTAAAAACGACTGACAAGGTGCTTTATTTAGTTTTTTATATAATTTCTCGTGCGATCTAATAATGTTTTTCTTCTCAGATGATAAATGATATAAAAACTGTCCGAATGTTCTTTTTATCCGAGCGCTTTCGGCTATACATTTAGCCATTTTCAAGGATTATATTTCAACTGTTAGAATTAGATAAAAATCGGATAGTTTTTTATATAATTTATCATCTGAAAAGAAAAACATTATTAGATCGCACGAGAAACTATATAAAAAACTAAATAAAAGCACCTTGTCAGTCGTTTTTAATGAAATGTGCATGAAAGAATGATTGCTGCCTAAATACATAAATATATATATATATATATATATATATATATATATATATATATATATATATATATATATATATATACAGAGTGCGATGGTAAATTATTTTACATTTTTAATTTCGCCCTATATACTTTATTTGATTTTGTCGACTGCTCGATATAGTAGGGCCAGTTGGACACCGTTTGTGTGAGAAAGACTACCACGGCGCAATTCACTCCGTCAGTAATTTGGAAACGGCATGCTGTACTTCTTGACATTCGCGCCGGAAGCTTCAATACGAACATTTCAGAGTGTTTGGGTGTCACTTTGAGAACAGTGCAGAGGATTCGGAAATAGTTGGATGAGTCTAAGGGTGATTACGAAGGTATTGCAGCATGGAAAATTCACTCTAATCGTTCTGATGAGAAAAGAACACCCGAATTTGTTGGTGAGGTCCACAGACTGAACACGGAGCCCTACATCAAAGAGGGGGTAATGCTATTTGCGGCAAGAGGGTGGCTGCTGCAAGACCTTATGTCTGGCAGCAGGACTCTGCACCATGCCCCTCAAGCAGGAGGACACAGTCATTGCTGTCAGACAATTTCACCGACCATATCACCCCTTACATCTGGCCACCTATCTCTCCAGACTGCAACCCCCTTGATTTTTATGTGTGTGGCACTGTTGAGCGAGAGACCAAAAAAGTCATTCTAATATCAAATGAATGAATTGAATGTCTCGGGCATTAAACGCTGGCAAATGAAAAAAATCGACTCATCAACAAATAATCTGCTCTTACTTGGAAAACTTTCAACGAAACCAATGGCAGAAAATCAAGTAATTAATCCAAGTGAAAGTTCAATTGTCAGGTTGAAAGGCTGAATCAATGGCAAGACGATTTTTAAAATCCCTTGAAAAATTTACCTGATATTTTTTATACTAAAATCGAGCAAATTATTCAACACCTCTTGACATTAAACCTGGGAACCTTACAGATGAAGAACTTGAAACTGATTTTTAAAAATAAAGTAAAAAAGCAGAGTGACTTAAAAAAAAACGTCTTTAAAAATAAAGTAGAAAAAATAAAATAGAAAAAACGGCTTTAGAAATAACGTAGAAAAAAATAAAGTCGAAAAAAACGGCTTTAAAAATAAAGTAGAAAAAATAAAAAAAATAAATTAAATGTCTCGCAGATACATAGTCACCGCTTTTCTGCAGGACTCTCCTCAGTATCCGTGTTCATACTACTCTTGCATTTGTCTTTTTAGATTTGGACTATCATCAGTTTCCAGGTTAAATATCAAGAGGATGTTTAATGATTTGATCGACCTTAGTATCTAAAATGTCAGGTACAATTCCCAAGAGATTTTAAAAATTGCCTTACCATTTATTCAGCCTTTAAAACTGACTATTTGACTTTAACTTGGATTTGTTTATTAATTTTCTGCCGCTGAATCTCGTTGATAGTTTTCCAAGTAAGAGAAGATTATTTGTTGACAGCAGCAGATTTAATGAACCGAATATTTTCATTTACCAGCGGTTAATTCACGAGTTATAACATTCCTTCAGTTCGTTTATCGGTTTATTGTCGGCTGAGAAGTTAGGAAAATATCCGATGCTCAGGTTGCTAAGATCTACGATAAGAAAATGAGGACTTTTTTTAAAAAGGAAAAAATCATTTGCGTTAATAAAATCTGTCTGAGGAACGCGATTCTTTTATCCGTTATATAAAGTTTATTACAACATGTTCTAATAATTTATTATTAGGTATTGTTAATGTCACCTTGGGACTAATTCATAGGTGAAAGCTTATCATATGTGTGTGCATCGAAAAAGAAACACTCACATACACACACACAAACACACGCACACTTATATAATTATTTATTCGAAAATTATAACATAAATATATATATATATATATACCCAAGTATATATATATATATATATATATATATATATATATATATATATATATATATATATATATATATATATTTATATATATATATATATAAATATTTGGTCAGTAACACTATAACGTTCAGGTCAGTCGTTTTTAACGAAACGTGTCTATATATATATATATATATATATATATATATATATATATATATATATATATATATATATATATATATATATATATATGTATATATATATTTATATATATATATGTAGATATATATGTATATATATATATATGTATAAATGCATGACCTCTCCGAGTTCGAAAATGGGCAAATTGTTGGAGCTCGCATGGTTGCTGAACTATTTGGTTTTTCAAGAGCTACCATATCAAGAACTATGACGCAATTCAAGAAAGAGGTAAAACCTCTAGCAAGCATAGCAATTCGGGCCGGACTTGCAAACTTACTAACAGGAACCGACATGCATTGAAACGCAATGTGGCGAAAAATCATCGTTCTACTGCGGCCAAAGTGACTGCTGAGTTGAATAATCATCTGAATAGTTCAATTTTTACTAAAACTGTTCGTCGTGAGCTCCATAAGCCTGGATATCATGGAAGAGCCGCCATAAGGAAACCTCTTCTCTCCACTCGCAAACATTCAGATGTGGTTGAAGTAGTGCCGAGATCCCAATGGCTGGTCTGCACACCAAAGGAAGCAAGTCATATTCTCAGACGAGTCCAGTTTTTCTCTTTTCCCAACTTCAGGGCAAGTTTATGTGTGGAGGCAGCCCAAAGAAGCTTACAACCCTGACTGCCTTCTTTCAACAGTGAAGTATGGAGGTGGATCAGTGATAGTTTGGGCCGCCATATCATGGAAATGTCTCGGTCCAATAGTTGCCCTGCATGGTAGAATCAACAGCAAAGATTACTTGAACATTTTGGGAAATCATATTCATCTAATGGCCCAGACTTTTTCCGTGATGGTGACAGCATCTTCCAAGATGATAATGCTCCAATACATACCGCTCGAGTGATTAAGAATTGGTATGAAGAGCATGAAAGTGAGCTAGAACACATGGAGTGGCCTCCCCAATCTCCAGATATCAATATTATTGAATATTTGTGGTGCATTTTTGAGCGACAAGTTAGAAGCCGCTATCCTCAACCGTCGTGTCTTAAAGAGCTGGAGCAGGTGTTAATGGAAGAATGGCTGAAAATTCCTCTGGATGAAGTCAGGAAGCTGTATCTTTCCATTCCTAGACGTATTAAAGCTGTATGTGAGGCTAAAGGAGGACCAACTCCATATTAAATAAATTTTCTTTGAATTTAACAAGTGTTCAATTATTTTGTCCAACCCCTGTATATATATATATATATATATATGTGTGTATATATATATGTATATATATATATGTGTATATATATATTTATATATATATATATGTATGTATATATATATATGTATGTATATATATGTGTATATATATGTATATGCATGTATATATATATATATATATATATATATATATATATATATATATTTAAATTTATAAAATATGCATGTTATAAAATCACTACAAAATTTGTAATTTTTTTCGAGTTGAAAAAAAATTGCAAATTTTGTAATGATATTATAACATGCATATGTTATAAATATTATCAGCTCTACTCCGTCTTGAGCACTCTCCTAAGAATAGTGTTTTTGGTTATTCGAATTTTATTCCATGCGTATCAACCCCGTACTTGAATATATATATATATATATATATATATATATATATATATATATATATATATATATATATATATATGTATTACATATATATATATATATATATAATATTATATATGTATTTATATATATATATATATATATATATATATATATATATATATATATATATATATATATACTATAAAAGCTATTTTTAGTCGATACACGTGTTTGAGTTGATATCTGTTTTTTATTTTATTAAACTGTGAAATTAATATATATATATATATATATATATATATATGTATATACGAAAATAAAAGGAATGTCGTACTTCTATTTATACATTTAGTTGGAAAGCATTGTCCATCTAATAAGAATCGATTAAGGTCAAGACGAATGAAAACAAATATTTGTAAAAAATATCAATAAATAAAATACTAGAAACCTGCTAAGGAAGTGTACAAAATACGTGACGTGAAATAGTGATGCCTATAATAGCTGGAGCACTTGGAACAGTGTCGAGCTGATTAAAACCGTGATTAGATGAAATAGATATTTGAAGAGTAGATAATAATAATACACATAAAACAAATTCTGTGAGGCTTAAATATGTACGTGGGTGCTTGTGTATGTTTGTGTGAGTGAGTGTGTGTGCGTGTATGTATGTTAGTGTGTGCGCGTGGCGACTTGTGTGACCCTCTGCCGTGAGTGGCTCTTTCGCCTTTTATTGGGTGAAACATTATAACAAAAATAATGCACAAGGAGTGTACTGAACAGAAACCAAACGCCGATAATAATAATAATAATAATAATAATAATAATAATAATAATAATAATAATAATAATAAATAAATAAATAAATAAATAATAATAACAACATGAACATTATCAGTTGAACTGACAAAAAATATCATCTGTCTATATTTATGAGATGAGGTATTGTAACTATTTACACTATTTACATTGTTCGGACTGTTGTCCTCATCTTTATTGCCACATTTCCGAAGTTTCGGCCGTTGTACGCTCTGGCCTTCTTCAGATGGTATTTCCCGGAATTTGAGTTATCAAGGAGAATTAATTAAAACTGACATAGGCAAAGTTATGGCGCGTGGAATGAGAGTAGTCTATCTCTGTGTGGACTAAATAAAGGCTTGGCTCGAAATTGCAATAAATATCACTTAGAGAAGGCCGGAGCGTATAACGGTGAAAATGTAGTTTATGTGACAATAAAGATAAAGACAACAATTTAATTAGTGCAAATATAAAATATCATGTTATGCTTTTAGGGGTTTTTTTCTTTTCCAATGTGTGATGAAAACTTTTTAGAACTTTCCAGTGTCCCCATCGGAAAGCTGCAATATGGATTACGAAATATGTGAAAACCTGATTTCACCAACGCTCAAGTTAATTTTTTCTACATATTCTTTTATGGGGGTGGCATTTTCGGCTGAAAGGTTCTAAATTCGGTATTGTTGATGCCTCGAGCTTTTACGTTTGGAAAATGAGGAGTTTGGAGTTAGTCCAAAAGAAACAAAGAAATTCTGTTATCGCTAATTTGATCAAATGGAGCGAGTGGGGGGTGTCAACGAGCGACAGAACTTCGTTTGTCCAATCTCTTTCAGAATTTGGCACTGGATCTTTTGCAACGTTCGAACGTTTGTGACCGGCCGTGAAAGCATTTCCCACCAAATCTGCAAAGTTGTTAAAAGACAGTTCACCCTTAAACTAATTTCTATTTTAGTCCTTATTTGTCGATAACAGAAAAGGAAAAAAATATTTGCAAAAAAAAAATGATTTAGTAGTTCTGTTTTTTATATTGAGCACTCTTTTAACATGTCCCTTACGTGTTATTACTATCATAAATATCGTCATATCTATCTATCTATCTATCTATCTATCTATCTATCTATCTATCTATCTATCTCGGTCTATTCATGTCTATCTGTCTCATTCTGTTCATATCTATCTATCTCATTCTGTTCATATCTATCTATCTATCTATCTATCTATCTATCTATCTATCTATCTATCTATCTATCTATCTCAGTCTATTCATGTCTATCTGTCTCATTCTGTTCATATCTATCTATCTCATTCTGTTCATATCTATCTATCTATCTATATATCTATCTATCTATCTATCTCAGTCTATTCATGTCTATCTATCTATCTATCTATCTATCTATCTATCTATCTATCTGTCTCATTCTGTTCATTATCTTTCTATCTATCTCAGTCTATTCATGTCTATCTATCTCATTCTGTTCATATCTATCTATCTATCTATCTATCTATCTATCTATCTATCTACCTCATTCTGTTCATATCTATCTATCTATCTATCTATCGATCTCAGTCTGTTCATATCTATCTATCTATCTATCCCAGTCTGTTCATATCTATCTATCTATCTATCTATATATCGATCTCAGTCTGTTCATATCTATCTATCTATCTATCTATCTATCTATCTATCTATCTATCTATCTATCTATCTATCTCATTCAGTTCATTATCTATCTATCTATCTATCTATCTATCTATCTATCTATCTCTCTCTCTCTATATATATATATATATACATATATATATATATATATATATATATATATATATATATATATATATATATATATATATATATATAGTGTATGGGGAAAGCAGCTCATTATCTAAACATATATTCTTAAATATAACAAACAGTGAATGTCTATTATGTTTGATCATGATGCGTTCTAAACTTCGTTTCGTGGTTGCTTTAATTTCGGGTGAAAATAAAGACAAAAATTGTCCAACATTTGGATATTATTTTATTATGCTCTTCCTTGATGTAAGCTTTCGGCTCGCATGAGTGGTTATATAGATAGTTAAACAAAGATATTCACCATCAAAGATGATATTCTGTTATGTTGACATAGAAGATTGTTATGCAACGATAACGGTCGCGGAATAGATGACACTCAACAAAATTTCATTTCAAACTAATCACAACACATTACATTGCATCTCGACATATGGTTCTGTTGTTAATATTTCGGTCTCGCACGTAGTACGACGTCATAGAACCGCATCATAAATTTACGACCCGCGTCTGCTATTCGGCGACCATTATCATCTCACAGCAATTTTCTATGACAACATAACAGAATATCATCTTTGATGGTAAATATCTTTGTTTAAATTTCCGTATAAACACTCTGAAGATGGCTCGTGTGAGCCGAAACACGATCAAGGAACAGCTTAATAAAAAAAATATCCAAATGTTTGACATTTTTTGTCTTTATTTTCACCCGAAATTAAAGCTAGCATACGAAGTTTAGAACGGCTCATGATCAAACATAATAGACATTCATTGTCTGTTATTACTATATATATATATATATATATATATATATATATATATATATATATATATATATATATCCACTGTACGTTCCGGCCTTCTCCGGTGATTGGAATTTCGAAGTAAATGCTTTATTTCTTCCACCGGGTTAAATCGTACTACGGCCGAAACGTTGTGAATATGGCAATAAAGATGTGTAAATAAAACAGAATAATCATAATGATATATTGACCTGAAAGAAGATTCGTTTTTACCGTAGAACTTACCAACCTCGACTTACGACTTTATTTTTCTTATTAAGTCAATACCGTTTTTACCGTTTCCTTTAAAAGAACCACTTTCAGGATTCACTTTACATTCTCAGAATGGCCAGCAGTAAATATTCTTTCTTATTGGGGGCCTTAATCTCAAAGACTTGTAAATTATTTTATTTTGCCCTTGACTGTAGATAACAGAAACAACATTTTTACTTTATTTACATTATTCGGACTACTGTCCTCATCTTTGTCGCCATGTTTATCACAACGTTTCAGCCTTCTTCAGGTGATTGGAATGTCGAACTGAACCCTTTATTTCGCTCACTGAGGTAGACTGTTCTAGTTCCACGTTCCATGTTTAATGGATGTCCGTTATCAGTTATCTCCTGTTAATTCCCCTCTGAAAGTTCTCCACTGCCTTAACCGGGTATTGAACTCGCACTCTTTGGGTCCTGTCACTGGATCTAACCAACGCCTTTATCCATTGTGCTGTGTCCTTGAGAAGAAGGCCGGGGCGTACAACGGCCGAAACGTTGTGATAAACGTGGCGACAAAGATGAGGACAATAGACCGAATAATGTAAATAATGTACATAATACCTCATCTCAGAAATATAGACAAACATTTTTACTCTCTTTACGTACAGGCTATTGTACGCATATTTGTTGCTGGTAATGACAAAGATACGAACAATTGTACGCATTTAAATAGTTCATATAATAATAACGCCTCATCTGAGAACTTCAGAAGGAGGAACACTATAAACCATGAATAATGGCGAGTACTGTTGTTTCTAAACGTCATTTTTAATCATTTTTAACGCCATTTCGAAAACAATTCCTCTGCCTTTTGGAAAAAATTCTCTTTGGCCATTTAGTGCCTTTTCCCCCCAAGCGAATTAAGATAACTAAGCCTTCTAACACATTATCTACCTCCTTTATTTTTCTAATCTCTTCCCCTTTCCCATACTCTAATTCCCGCTCGTCCCTTTCATCCCTCCCTGATCAGCATATATTCCACACATTGTTGGATTTGCATTCTCCATGAGTCAGAGAGCATTTGATTCCAGTATACCATCAGATCGCATTAACAACATTATTTTCTACCGTTTCAATCGATCAGAATTTCACGAAAGCCTATTCCCCAACCAAAACCTGGTATGAATACCACGTTCACTTACATATTTTATGCATAGACAGAACTAGAAATAAATATTTACACATATTCGAAGATTATCGAACAAAGTGGAAAGTTTTGAAGCGACAACGCGTTTCGCCGATGTTTGTTATCTTCGACGTCTTCAGGATGGAATGAACGGCAAAACTGTGTGTAAGGAAAATGGGATCTTTGAGAATAAGAGGAATAACAAATTAAATTTACCTTATCAGATCCGACAACGAGAGATTGGAAATTGGATATTTTTATATATCAGAATTTCTAGTGGATGTTAGATTTTAAATCATCCAACTCCGAGTAAATCTCTCTTTTTAAAAATTAAATTGAAATATTATTTAGACTCATTCGAAAGTCATTGTTTAGACAAGATGCTTCGGCCAAGTACCAAGATTTTACTAAATCGTCACACAATACAAGAGTCAAGAGCCACTCAAGGTAGAGGTTTACTCAATGATTTTGTTGAAGATTAGTAAGAAGTGCATATTATGAGAATATGTAGGATAGATAACGGTTAAGATTAAACCTGAAGAGATTAAGATGAAGGTTATCGCAAAAAAACATCTTGTGTGTTTGTTCTTGGAAAGAAGCTGTCCGAATAGATCTTCCTTCATACCAATGGAATAGGTAGGGAAACGACGATGCTCGACTCAGTGTTCGTGGCATGGCGGGTCCTAGCCGTGAAGTTCTGGAAAAGTTCGAACCAAGGAATGTAGATCGTCTGAAGATTTGCCACGAAAAGAACAATAGAGTAGCAATAGTAACGTTTCGTTTGTTGGAAAGAGGTTCCAGGGTGAAAAATAGTTAATCCCCACGAAGACACTCTGGAGAAGATTGTACAGCTCCAGTTCAGATATGGCTGCAATGCTTCATTTATAGTCTGATTTGACGCTTTCAAATGTAGTGCATAACAGAGTCTTTCTGGGTTAGTATAAAACCAAAACGGCCATCTTTTTCTAGCCTCTTTAGCAATGGATCGTTTATACGATTTCTATTTGAAGTTTGGAATGGGCTTGAGTCCTACTAGACTCTTAAGGAGCCTCATTGTGTGTACAATCGCTCATCATGGCTGACAAACATTCAAAGTCGGTCCAGTGGTGATAACGGAACGTCCCTAGCCTCGTTTTGTATCGACTGAGGGTTACTAGTCAGTTTGTCCTCATTGTTAGAGGAGAGGAGAGGTCTGGTCATGTAGACTTTAAGAGTTGCAACCATAAACTGGGGTCTGCATAGATATATACTAATGGTCTAAGAATGTTCCTGGGTATTTACGGCATATCAAATCCTTATGGATCATTTAATGCAGAAATTTAATTTTCTTGAGAGCTTGGAAGTAATAAAAAATATATGTTATTACGCTTTCGCAGTTGACTACATGGTAGATGATACTCAGCTTTTGTACATATGTTTTGTACTTAACTATGATATGTTATTCTGCTTTCACAATTGAATACATGGTAGATGATACTCAGCTTTTGTACATATGTTTTGTACATAACTATGATATATGTTATTCTGCTTTCACAATTGAATACATGGTAGATGATACTCAGCTTTTGTACATATGTTTTGTACATAACTATGATATATGTTATTCTGCTTTCACAATTGAATACATGGTAGATGATACTCAGCTTTTGTACATATGTTTTGTACATAACTATGATATATGTTATTCTGTTTTCACAATTGAATACATGGTAGATGATACTCAGCTTTTGTACATATGTTTTGTACATAACTATGATATATGTTTTTCTGCTTTCACAATTGAATACATGGTAGATGATACTCAGCTTTTGTACATATGTTTTGTACATAACTATGATATATGCTATTCTGCTTTCACAATTGAATACATGGTAGATGATAATTAGCTTTTGTACACATGTTTTGTACATAACTATGATATATGTTATTCTGCTTTCACAATTGAATACATGGTAGATGATACTCAGCTTTTGTACATATGTTTTGTACATAACTATGATATATGTTATTCTGCTTTCACAATTGAATACATGGTAGATGATACTCAGCTTTTGTACATATGTTTTGTACATAACTATGATATATGTTATTCTGCTTTCACAATTGAATACATGGTAGATGATACTCAGCTTTTGTACATATGTTTTGTACATAACTATGATATATGTTATTCTGCTTTCACAGTTGAATACATGGTAGATGATACTCAGCTTTTGTACATATGTTTTGTACATAACTATGATATATGTTATTCTGCTTTCACAATTGAATACATGGTAGATGATACTCAGCTTTTGTACATATGTTTTGTACATAACTATGATATATGTTATTCTGCTTTCACAATTGAATACATGGTAGATGATACTCAGCTTTTGTACATATGTTTTGTACATAACTATGATATATGTTATTCTGCTTTCACAATTGAATACATGGTAGATGATACTCAGCTTTTGTACATATGTTTTGTACATAACTATGATATATGTTATTCTGCTTTCACAATTGAATACATGGTAGATGATACTCAGCTTTTGTACATATGTTTTGTACATAACTATGATATATGTTATTCTGCTTTCACAATTGAATACATGGTAGATGATACTCAGCTTTTGTACATATGTTTTGTACATAACTATGATATATGTTATTCTGCTTTCACATTTGAATACATGGTAGATGATACTCAGATTTTGTGTGTATACATGTTTGTGTGAGTACAACTACTAGAGGTAGTGATATGTTTGTTTTATGTTGTAGTTTTTTTTAAAGTTATTTTGGAATAATAGAGTTAAGAAATAGCAGAATATTATATGGATTAATTTCATAAAAATTCTTTCATGTTGTTTTTTTTTTGCTAATATTTTAAACGGATATGAGTGAAGTCGCTACAATTTGATCGCATGCGCGTATTGTTGGTAATTTTGCTATAAATATGTATTGTTGACTTCAACAAAAGCTATTCCGATTTGATTCCTACACGTTCGTAAACGCGATATCCATAGAATACTCGATCCCTTAAGTTCCATTTTAAACATACAAATGAAAAAATCAATTCTTGAACGAGTATACTATATAAAAAATATTAGGACACATAATGAGGAAAGATGGCATAGAGAATTAAACACATACATGGCATATGGAATGTAAGCGAAGTAGGGAAAACAGCGACTAAACTACGAGAAAATAGACAGCAGAAACGATTGAAGGAATAATATCCACAAAACAAGGGAAGTTGGAGAGAGCCATTAACGACCAGGTTCTGAAAGAACATAGCCTATAAAAGTAGATGAAGAAGAAAAAGAACAAGAATTATTTAGTCACAAAGCGTAGAAAGTCGGAGAGAGCCTTGAATGACCACCGTCTGAAAGAACATAGCCTATAATAAAAGAAGATCGAAGTATTGTTTTTTGTTTTTTTGTAAATGCTTTCTTGCATCTGATGGTCAGGTTTATCTAATGCTTCGTTGAAAACGCACCGCCCTGCCGCCACTTAACTGAGAAAATCGTTTATGAATCGGTTCGAAATTTAAGTTACGAAATTCATCATCATTATTAGTGGTTATTAAAACTTTTGATGTGCTTGAAATAGAACACATTTGATGCCCCACCTCGATAATATTAATTATAACCAATTGGGTGTGTACTACAGTTTTAAAACTGATAGAAGCAACCAAAGGCATCGCTTTCAATCTTTGAATCACGACACAGCAACTTTAAACAAAAGTAACTATGAAAAGTGCTCAATACACTAAGTAGAGCAAATCTAACTATGAACCTAAGGAGCCAGGCAAACCAAACTGGGTTTCACCTACGCAGATCGTCAGGGTACGCTGACGATCCGCCAAGGGATGTTTGCCTGGTTCTTTAGGTTCATAGTTATATATATATATATATATATATATATATATATATATATATATATATATATATATATATATATATATATATATATATATGCTTATATATATATATATATGCTTATATATATATATGCTTATATATATATATATACTTATGTATATATATGCTTATATACATATATATATATGCTTATATATATGCTTATATATATATATATGCTTATATATATATATGCTTATATATATGCTTATATATATATATATGCTTATATATATATATGCTTATATATATATGCTGATATATATAGGTTTGTATATATATGCTTATATACATATATATGGTTATATATATATATATATGCTTATATATATGCTTATATATATGCTTATATAAATATATGCTTATATATATATATGCTTATATATATAAATCTATGCTTATATATATATATATGCTTATATATATATGCATATATATATATATATATATATATATATATATATATATATATATATATATATATATATATATATATATATATATATATATATATATATATATATATATATAAAATAAAGAAGTTAGTGGTCAGAGTTGAACTAGACCAGGACAATAGTAATAAAAAGGTGCTCAGTACACATATCAACAGAGAAATTTCCAACATGGGCAGATTTTAAGTATAGAAAGTCAGGAAATCAGCCGGTTCCGCTACTTTGGTTTGAACTGTTTGGTACCGAAAAGGTGGAAACCAAGGTAGCTGAATCGTCTTAGTTCTCGTTCTCCGTCTGTCTGTCTCTCTCTCTCTCGCTATATATATATATATATATATATATATATATATATATATATATATATATATATATATATATATATATATTGATAATATTACTGGTCAATACACACACACACACACACGCACACACACACACACACACACATATATATATATATATATGTATGTATGTATGTATGTATATTGAAAGAAACAAAGGCGAAAAAGAATGAACGAAAAATATGTAGATATTTATGTGTGTTTGCAAGAAATATGTTTGGTAAGCAATGATAAGGAAAAAAGAAAGAAAGAAAGAAAGAAAGTAAGGCTGAGGTAAAGGAAGAAAAAGAAAAGTATAAAAAGCAGAAAGAAAGAAAGGAAGAAGAAGAAAAAGAAGGAAAGAGGAAAAACATGAAAGTAAAGAAATATCGGGAAAAGAAATTAGAGAGAAAAAGAAAGAAAAAATTAAAAGGATTGAAAGAAAAAAAGAAATAGAAAGAAGATAAAAGAAAATGGAATTTAAAGTAAGATAGATACTAAAACAGAATGAAAGAAAGAAAGGCTGAGAAAAAGAAAGGAAAAAGATAAAAGAAAGAAAAAGAAAAGAAAAATGGAAGAAAGGTGAAAAATAAAAGGAAAAAGAAAAATAGAGAAGCAAAACCAAAATAATGAAAGAAGAAACACAAAAGAAACGAAAAAATGAATGATAAAAAAATGAAAAAAATAAAACAGAAAGAAAGAATGGAGGAAGGCAAGAAAGTAAAGAAAAACAAAAATGAATGAAAAAAGCTTCAAGGAATGAGGAGAACATTAATGAAAAAAATGAATGAAGAACAGAAATACATCTAAAGAAAGAAATTGGTTGGATAAAATAAACAAAGTGAAAAGTGCAATAAAACTGGGAAATGGTACAAGAAAAACATCGAAGATGCACTGAAATTAAAAAACAAATAAATAAACGACAAGAAGAAAGAACAAAAAGCAATGAATAAAAGAAAGAGGGTGAATATTTATAGTTCTAAAAAAAAAAAGAACAAATAACAAAAAGCAAAGGAAAAGAGGGAAAACCGAAAAAAATTTAAAAAAAAAATGGCGGAACGCTGAGTCAGAAAGTAAAATGTATAAAACGTGTGGCCAGCGCTAATAAAGGGTTTGTGAGTTGTGGTTGGTTGAAATGCTGGTTGGGAAGGGCGAAAGGAACGGTTTGTTTGTAGTCAGGGAAAACAAATGCATTTGGTCTGATACGCAACAATAATAGTCTAATTACATTTAACTGTGAATCAATGAACATTTGGTATATTGAGGCAAAGCTTGTAACAAACTCACACCCCAACAAGGTTTTCCTGAATTCTTATCGACGCATTTTTAAAATTTATTTTTTGCTAGTTTGTAATTACAGTTGTTTATTCTATTTTGTTTCTCTTCTCTCCATATTATTTTTATTTGAGTATATAAAAAATGGAGTTGATTACATATATATATATATATATATATATATATATATGTATGTGTGTGTGTGTGTGTGTGTGTGTGTATGTGTGTGCGTGTGTGCGCACTCGCGTATATATGTATAAAAATATCAGAGTATGTCTGTAAAAGGACAATATGAATAAAGACAAAAAGAAAACTTATCTTAGCCGACGCGTTTCGTCCTTTACCTTGCTAAAGCCCCTCGGGGGACATACGCGTCGGCTAAGATAAGTTTTTCTTTTATCTTTATTCACACACACACACACACACACACACACACACACACACACACACACACACACACACACACATATATATATATATATATATATATATATATATATATATATATATATATATATATAAAGAAAAACAGACCACTTTAAGGCTCCATTTATTTCACCATAGCCCTTTTAAAGGACGCTGGATCATCAGACTACACTTCCAAAAGGTGAAACGAAAAATGAAATGAACATTTACACTTTTGACGGGTAGTATTAAGTTTATGTAATTTAACAGAGAGGGCAGTGAGGAGTGGTGTGATACACATGATCGAGTTTAGCGAGGGTTTATTTTAATATTTCTATCATACTTAATATTAGGGGAGGAGGGGCCAGACATTGACTTATTTAATCGGTTAACTTAACGGAAGTGATATATTGAAAGGGGAGGGGGAGAAGAGAGAAAAAATTAAAAGAAAGAAAGAAGGGGAAAGTAAGCAGAAAGAAGCTGCAATTAGGATTTACGAAGGGAGAGGAGGAGTGGTAATAGATACATACATATAAATGACAGAAATTATTAGGAGGATTTGATAATTATAATTAAGTAATTCATCGAGTCTGAAACCTCAACAGAATGCAGAAAGCACTGGACGGCCGTTTCGTCCTATATTTGGGACTCATCAGCAGTGCGCATCCACTACCGAGAATTGAAACACTGACAGTTAATTTGTCATGCGAACACCATACCAACTGTTCTACGGGCCTCGATGAATTACTTAATTATATTTATTAAATCCTCCTAATAATTTCTATCATTTATATATCATTGCTTGAACCGGCTTCTAATGCTCCAGTTGGCGCGGCTTGGTGATAGTAGTCTTGGCTCCGGGGGGCACCGTCCTACGGTTAGAGAGAATCTCAGTTGAGTTCCACCACGGAATTTTTGAGTGAGCAGAGCTATATTGAGTTTGATTTGCTACTTCTTCGTCACCGAGGCCCGTAAAACAGTTGGTAGGGTGCTCGCGTGACAACTTAACTGGCAGGGTTTCAATTCTCGGTAGTGGATCAGCACTGCTTATGTAGTCCCAAATATAGGACAAAACGGCCGTCCAGTGCATTTTGCATTCTCTTGAGGCTTCAGACTCGATGAATTTATTTATTTTATTTATATATATATATATATATATATATATATATATATATATATATATATATATATATATATATATATATATTGTCCATAACGTCTCCTTACAATATAAAAAAAAATATTACAAAAGCAAATAAACAGATGAATATTTGGAACTTGTTACATGAGAAGTAGTTATTGAGTGTATTATTAGTTGCAGATGAAGACGGTACTCGATTTCTTGCTATGTTCGCTGTAGCATAGCCTCATCAATGGCGGTAATGGTATCAGTGATCTTTTTGCTTTAGATCAGTGATGTGCCGAATCTTTGTCTGATACACGATAGCGTAACCCCATTGAAAGAAATCCAGGGGGAGTGATATCTGGTGAATGAGGTCGCCAGGGAATAGGGCCATTCCTTCCAATCCACCGCCCTGGAAATGTTTGATTTAGGGACACTCGAACATGCAGTCCCCGCCCCATGTGATGGTGCACCATCTTGCTGGGAAATGACGGTTGGTTGAAGACCATCTAGTTGCGGTGCCGCATCAATTCCCTTTGCAATACATCACGGAAATTGTAAAGTGTCTTCATGGATAATTGTATATATATATCTATATCTATATCTATATCTATATATATATATATATATATATATATATATATATATATATATATATATAAAAGGCTCAAACACTAATATTCCATGGTAATAATTTATTACATTGGAATCGTAATCACGATCCAATTCATCAGACCTACAAATTCAAAAAGAAATCGGAAAATATAACTCCGGGTATAAAAAAACAAAATTTTAGTGAGAGTATGTGTGGGAGTGGGAAACAAGTGTGAAATGTATGAAAGCTCTAGAGAGAGGGGTAATAGAAGAAAGCAGAACAGGAAGGCCTAAACGTGAAGGTGGGGATTCAAATTTAACAGAGAGAAGTTTTAAAGAGAGGAGTTAAATAACGGTTTAAATGAGTGAGATACAGATAAATATGAATTATTTTTCGATGCATAATTCGCTATCGATTCGCTGACATAAAATTAAAATTCAAAAACAGACACGGGAAACGTGTGGATACATTTGTGGTGACACTACGCACAATAAAAAACGATATGATCTAAACTTAAAATCCAGAAGATGAGAGAGAGAGGAAAAAATAAATAAATAAAATTATATTCTTACTCTGTCCTGGACATTGAGTTCTACCTGCATTCTATCCATTTGGGGATTTAGATATATATATATATATATATACATATATATATATATATATATATATATATATATATATATATATATATATATATATATATATATATGTATATATATATATATATATACATATATATATATATATATATATATATATTATATATATATGTGTGTGTGTGTGAGTATATTGACCAGTAATATTATCAATATATATATATATATATATATATATATATATATATATATATATATATATGCTTTAATCCTAATTTTTAGTGAATTCTCATACAAGTGTCGACGTTCGGTTTATTTATTAAACCTCATATTTTTTTATTTTCGTTCACCGGCCTGAATATTCGCGAAATTTTATGAACATTGGGTCTTGTTTTGTTTTGTTATTTGCCGGGAAGGGGGTTATATTCTAATACTTTTCACTATATCAGTCCTTCTCAAGAAGAGGCGTTATTAGTATACTAAGCAATATTTATTTGACTAAATCCTTTCGTTTTTAGATTGCTAGAATTAAAGTTAGAACCAGTTCAAAGTGACATCAATTTTAACCCTTCAATGGTAAATCATATATCAAATATCTATCTATCTATCTATCTATCTATCTATCTATCTATCTATCTATCTATCTATCTCTCTCTCTCTCTCTCTCTCTCCCTCTCTCTCTATATATATATATATATATATATATATATATATATATATGTATGTATGTATGTATTCAATATATCTTCTGTTTATATCTTAATTTTATAGATATAAAATTAAATGTAAGCCGGACATATATTAAATAATTGTCAGACTTAATACATTTCATTATATATACATATATATATATTTATTATGAAATGGACAACGTGCGACAGTCATTTTAAGACATTTTTATGTTTAACATAGATACAAATCTTTAAGTAAATGCTCTGTTTAGAATATGTAATCATGAATAATCATGTAATCATAGAGTAATATAATAATCATGTAATCATAGAATATGTAATATATCTGCTGTTTATACGTTAATTTTATAGATATGAAATTGAATGTAAACAGGACATATATTATATAATTGTCGAACTTAATACATTTCATTATATATATATACATACATACATATATTTATATATATATATATTTATATATACAGTGGAACGTAGGTTCACGAATTTAATTCGTTCCTAAAGGCTGTTCGTAACCCGAAATATTCGTAAAAACAGAAAATGCTTTTTCAATTGGAATCGATGTAGAGAAAAAAAAGTCACAGTACAATAAAATTGGAAGCGAAAAGCAAAGGCACAACACACGAATGGATACAAAACGGCGATCGACTCAGAAATTATTCCGGTCGTCTTAACTCAGTTCAGCAATGTTTTTCTAGAACCGAAATTTTATTCGATAATCGAGGAATTTTCATCACGAATTTTCTCTTTGAAAACCGACTTGTTCGACATGTGAAACGTTCAATAACCCAGGTTGCTCTGTATATATATGTATATATATATATATATATATATATATATATATATATATATATATATATATATATATATATATATATATATATATATATATATAATATGGAAAAAACAACTGAAAAGTTGCAAATGAAAAAAAAAGAAAAATACTGGATTTTAAAATTAAACACACATAAACTAGGGTTAAACAAAGATTTGGGAATTTTAAATCTGTATAAATATTTCAATAGTTAAAAAAAATTTTTTTAGATATAGTTAAAAAAAAACCTTTTTAAACAACATCTAAAATATTATTATCGTTAGATTTACGTTAGAAATATTCAGACAAAGTTGCATTCCACATCACGTGACGTCCGCGCTCGCGACGGATGTTACTTGTAAACAAACTTCTGAATACGGTTATTTCTGATGAAAGATCGGGGCAGATCTGAAATATCAAATATATATATATAAAAAAATATAAATAAATACTTTCACAAAAAAAAAACATTCAATTTTTTTTAATTTGTAACTTTTCAGTTGTTTTCTCCATATTATATACATATCCAGAAAGTATACGTGGCTTCTCATTATGCTATATATATATATATATATATATATATATATATATATATATATATATATATATATATATGGGCGGGGGTCGACAGAGATTGTATGTGTAAGTTTTCTCTCTCTCTCCCTCTCTCTCTCTCTCTCTCTCTATATATATATATATATATATATATATATATATATACATATATATACACACACACACACAGAGAAAGAGAGAGAGAGAGAGAGAAATGCGTGAATTTGCGTTTGTGTATGAGAGGGATAGAGTACGCGTCTGTGTATGAGTTTCTGTATTACATCAGACAAAGTATATAGATCTCTATATATATATGTATATGTGTGTCTGTGTGTGTGCTTGTGTTTGTGTATGTGTGGGTTCGTTTGCTTATGTGTGCGTGTGCCTGTGAGTGTGAGAGAGAGAGAAAAAGAGAGAAAGAGAAAAAATGTAAGTATTCTTGTTATTCTTACTTCTGGCTAATCTCTGAATTCCAATCTAATTTTGTCGAATAATTATTTCATTATTTACTTACATTATCTCTTTTGTCTACGATAGTGAGCCTTCCTTTGAGTAGATTATTCAAACGACAGGAATTTTTGTCTCGTCTCTGCCTCCAGCTCTTTTTGAAACAGTGACTTGTTGGTGCGTATGCTTTGTTATAATAATAATAATAATAATAATAATAATAATAATAATAAACAAAAATAACCGCCCAGACCTCGAGGTCAAAGAGCACAAGAACAAAATGTGTTTTCATATTGGCATGGCAGTCCTTGCAGATTGTTTCTTTGAAGATCTTCAAAAATATCAAAATGCAAGAATATTAAATTGGAAATTTCAAAAATGAGGATATCACTAATTTCATTTGTAGTTGGGGACATCGATTTGATTGGAAATGATTCCGATAGACTCACTGAAGGGATCCATTTTAGTCCAAGCCTTAAAGAAATACAAAAAATTGTCCTCACACATTACGAAGTGATTTATTGATGTAAAATATGTAGTTTTTATTTTTACTTTTATTTCTTTCACAAAAAATAGTCGATGGAAAATGTCATGAAGCCATTTCTGACCTTAGGTCTCTGTTTGGGACCCAAAAGGAAATATGTATACAACAGAAATCCACTGAGAGATGGTATGACCACCAACCAGACACAGTTACCCAATATAACGATGTAACTATCCTCTGGGACATGCCAATTCAAACTGACAGGGAAATAAAAGCCAACAGACCTGATATTATCATAAAAGACAAGAAATTCAGGAAGTGTCTGATTATTGGCATAGCAGTAGAATCTGAGAGAAACACCTACATAAAACTTATCGAGAAATTGTCCAAATACAAGGACCTGGAGATCGAGATTAACAGGATGTGGGGAATGAAGACTGGGACTGTACTAATAGCAATCGCATATCTGGGCCTCCTGAGAAAAGGAATGGACAATATCTCAGGTAACATCAACATACAAAATCGCCCTACTAGGAACATCACATATACTAAGAAAACTGCTTTCAATTAAATGACAATTGTCCTATAGGGCCCAAGGGCCGTAGTTTAGACCAGGTTCTACAGGATAGAAAGCAGGAAGCATAACATACACAAATAGTAATAATAATAAAGCTAATCGCCCTGACATCGTTATTAGAGACCGCAAAGACAAAATGTACCTCCTTATTGACATGGCAGTCCCTGCAGACTGCAATGTATCTTTGAAGATCTTCAAAATAAGTATCAAAATAGAAGGACCGTGAAATCGAAATCAAATATGTGGCGCATGAGGACATTAACAATTCTATTTGTAGTTGGAGCCCTCGGATTGATTGGAAAAGATTCCATGCCTTAAAGAAATGCAAAAAATTGTACTCACAAGTCTGTGTACGATTTTTTTTTCAAAACTAATGTCATGATGCCATTTCTCAACTTGGCTCTCTTGTTGGGACCCGGAAAGAAATGAGTATACAATATAAAATTATAACAAATAATAATGAATCGACGTTATCGTAGGTGGCCCTCAATGAAGATTTCAGTTATTGTGATCTCCATGAGATTGCATAGAGTATATGATACGCCAGAGTTACATACGGTCTGGAAGATAACAAACTTGTGAGCCTCATCTATTCAGCTATTTAAACTATAGCTTGGAGATGGAATGGATTTATAATGCTTTTTTCGCGAAAGTGAGTGTAGCTAATTCGGCCAGATGTCGAATTCGTCTTGCCGATTACTCGTTTCGAGCCGCTGACCATTAAGTCAACGGCGCATAACCCTTGCCGTGGATGCGAATATAAGTGTTTCCACTTGTAGACCTTTTCGGATGACATTCATGGAAAAACGTATCCGGTAAATTGATCGAAATCAATTGCTGGAAAAATAATTTCTCGAACTATCAATTGCTCGAAAGGCAGTTTGCTCGAAACCTGTGGTTAAAAAAAGAAATAAAACACGTGCTAAGCATTTCCTTTTTTTGCACATTTCCAGTAAATCTTATTGTTCACTGTTTTGTCCTTAATATATAGATATCCATCCAAACACAACTTCTACTTTCCTTTTTCACTCTCAACAAAAGTTATGTCCATCAATAGGGTTCAAGATCTCCAAAATTACTGAAATAGAAAACAAATATAAAAAAAAAATCAGTACTGCTAAAGTTGAGTGTTGTGGCTCCTTTTATATCCAGCTCCGTTGACGGGTCGTGAGACGGCGCAGTTTACGTGGGGCTTTGAGCTTCGATATTACTTCGAGCAAACTGCCTGTCGAGCAATTGATAGTTCGGGCAATTTACTGTCGAGCAATTGATTTCGAGCAATTTTACCTAGATCCATGGAAAAGACTCTGTGTTGTCAGATTGAAACTGTGTTAAGCTCATAAACTTAACTCATTATGTATAATTTATGTACAAGAGAATGTAAAAAAGAATCAGGAAAACATATATCTGGCACAAGGCTCATCAGGTGAGTTATAAATACATGGGATTTGGATAAAGGCAATGAATACGAACAAGAAAATATCTTTTGAAATTCATCAACAAAATAGTTTTTTTAGAAATTTTACAAGAATCAAAAATTAATATTTCGACCATTTTAAAAAAGTAAAATCTTCGTTTAACAAGCGTTTGGCAACTTGCGGCCACATCCCATTGAAACACCGGTTCCCGAAGTTAAGCAATGTCGAACTTGGTCAGTACCTAGAAGGGTAACCGCTTGTGCATTCCAGGTGCTGTAAGCTCGGATATGCGGGAGGTGTAATGTAAAATGACTCGCAATTTTTCTTTGGAGAGCCGAGTTCAAATTTCTGTTTGGCTAGAATGGGAAAGGTAGATTTTTCTCTCCTTAGCTATGGGTTAGTTAGTAACACTTGTATCACTAAACGACTATTATCTCCAAAAAATAATTCCTACAATTTAAAAATATTTGCTGGTTTTAAATAGCCTGCAAAAGGTTGATAAGCCGTAGAATACGAATCAATTACTTATATTTATTTAAATTCTCTGGAATATAAATGTATAGAAACTTCACTGGTCCAAAAGTGAGGGATCAGTTTATATATTGATTTTTATATAGATATGATCCCCCACTTTATATGCACATTATAATTTTTTTTTTTTTGGTTAAATTCTGATTAGGTAGGTATCCACCACTTCACCCTCTAGCTATCGGTTAATTAGTAAGACTTGTATCACTAAACCATTACTATCTAAAAAAAAATCTTACAATCTAAAAATATTTCCTGGCTTTAAATAACCTGCAGTGTGTTGATAAGTCGTAAAAATACTAACCAAAGAATCAATCAATCAAAGATTTTGGCGATCAGTGATCTCCGTCATGTTCAATGTACCACGAGTTAAAAACGGCCGAGTCACAGATATAGTGTTCTTGTGTCAAAGAATGAAACGTTCAGGGAATAAGCAGTATTGTTAGTTTGGTGACCTTGTACTTGCGGTTGCCGTGTTGGGTGAACACGGGTTATCGCTCATTTGGTAGCCTTGTGCCAACCGGTGAAAGACATGCGAAACCGAAAATAATCGCTGGTTTGGTGGTTTTGTGCCAGTCGGTGCAAGTCTTGAGAATCTTTGGTTTGGTAACCTTGTTCAAACCGATTAAAGGCTTGGGAAACAAAAAGAATCATTCCTGCAGTGAACTTGACAGTGAAAGACTTAAAGAAAAAACATATCCCTAGTATGGTGGCCTTGAGCCAGACTATACAAGATTTAGGGAACATTATACTGATTATCTCTACACAAGCGTGGGATTCTTTTGGTATTTAACCATTGATTGCTTCTAGAAAAATTCGCAGACTTTTTTTGGAGTTAAATTTTTTACAGCATTATTTTTTTAGTGTTTCATTTTGTTTCTACGAGATACAGAGAGATAGACATACAATTAGGATATAAAGAATGAGAGAGGGGAATCAAAAATAGTTGATGTCCGTGCGTTTATACATACGGGTTTTCATTTAAAGAGACGAGCCAAAAGTTTCTTACGATTATCTTTAGTTCCATGATTTAATAATGGAAGAATTTTCAAAAGGATCGTGTGTTCAGAAGAATTTTATGAAACAAATGATAAAAGGTCTCAGGTTTATTAATCAAAACATATTAAAGTAAGAAAAGAGAGAATAAAGAACAGATAAAAGCAAACAAAACAAGAAAAGAAGAAGAGAAACGAAAGAGAAACCTTTTGTTGTACCTAATTTAACTCATTTTAACTCTTCTTTCTTCTTCTTCTTCTTCTTCTTCTTCTTCTTCTTCTTTCATCCTACTCCCCTTTTCCTTCTTCTTATACTTCACCGTCCCCTCATTCCGCTTATCATCCTTCTCCTCCTCCTCTTTCTTCTTCTCCCCTCCTCCTCTCCTTCTTCTTTTTCTTCCCTCCTCCCCTTATCCTTTTTCTCATCCTTCTCCTTCGAATTCCTCTTTTCCCCCTCCTTCTCTTCCTTCCTCCTCTCCTCCTCCTTCTACCCTCCTCCTCCTTTTCTTCTCCCCTGATCATCCTCCCCTGCACCTCCTCCTTCTCCCCGTCTCCTCCTTCTTCTTCTCCCCGTCTCCTCCTCCTCCTCCTCCTTCTTCTTCTTCTTCTTCTTCTTCTTCTTCTTCTTCTTCTTCTTCTTCTTCTTCTTCTTCTTCCATCCTACTCCCCTTATCCTTCTTCTCATTCCGCTTATCATCCTTATCTTCCTACTCCTTCGCTCCTCCTCCTCCCCTCTCCTTTTTCTTCCCTCCTCCCCTTATCCTTTTTCTTATCTTTCTCCTCCTAATTCCCCTTTTCCTAGCCTCCTCCCCTTCTCCCCTCCTCCTCCTTTCTTCTCCCCTGCACCTCCTCCTTCTCCCCTTCCTCTACTTCTTCTTCTTCTTTGCCTCACCTACACATCACATCTGTACAATCCGCTCCCCTCCCAACCACGTCGTTTACAAATCAATAATTTTCCCTCATTCTCTAGAATTATTATATAAATAACAATCTCTGATGGCAAAATCCAATCAGGAAATCCCAGACTCCAACTGACTGCCCCTCCCTGCAGCTGGAAAATCATAAGTAAATAAAAAAAATGTTAACTAAATCACTTGATACAGACGCTCTCAAGTGAACGCGCATGTGCACACGATTACCATAAAACGTTCCATCTTACCAGACATTTCCTTTCAAATCAACGCCACCAAGCGACACGCATCG
>OZ038502.1:6447649-6465149 GCA_964036315.1 Acanthosepion esculentum | reverse complement strand
GGGCATTAGTTGGAATTTAAAAGAAAATTATAAAAGTTAAATTCGTAATGAGTACTTATTTATTTGTGTCTCGTGAAAATATGTATTCTTACATATTTTCACGAGAAACGAATAAATATATTTTGTCTTACTCTCGTTGTATTAGAAATCCATCTGGTTCACTGCTTGCTCGAGAGATTGCAGCAAGGATTCCTTGATGCATTGAGAAATGAATGCAAGATTATCAGCAAACTCAAAGGTCAGTCAGTTATAGGAACAAGTATGCCGCCCTATAGAACTCCTACTTTAATTTCAAAGGAAACAGTTTCGCCATCAGGGGACGCAATGGTGGCAACGGTATTTCGTGTACAGAGATCTAATTGACGCAACAATTCTGGTGGGTATACCATAGAACTGGAGGATTTTGAATTTGAGATCTCTGGATGGAATCAAACACCTTGTGAAAGTTAAGAATTGCAGAATTTTTTCATCTCTTCCAGGATTCGTCGAATGAGAGGATTTGAGCAGTTGCCGACCTGCTTCTTGTAAATCCATTCAGGAGTTCATCGGCAGTAGATACAATCCTATTCAACAGAAGCTGATTGTAAACTTTTGCTGCACTTGCCATGAGAGTTATACCCCTATAGTTTGCCGCACCTGTTAGATCGCCATTTTTTGGAACAGGGATTATTCCCATTATTTACATCATTCGGAATATTGTCCTCATCTTTGTCGCTATATTTATTAGAACGTTTCGGCCGTTGTACGCTCCGGCCTTTTTCAGGTGGTTGGAATGACGAAATGAACCTATTATTTCGCTGTTAATGTGACATGTGTCCTCAAGGATACATGGCACAGTGGATAAAGGCGTTAGTTAGATCCAGTGACAGGACCAAAAGAGTGTGAGTTCAATACCCGGTTATGGCAGTAGAGAACTTGGAGAGGGAAATTAACAGGAGATAACTGATAACTGACATCCATTAATCATGGCACGTGGAACTAGAACAATCTACCTCAGTGAGCGAAATAAATGGTTCAGTTCGACATTCCAACCACCTGAAGAAGACCGGAGCCTACAACGACCGAAACGTTGTAATAAATATGGCAACAAAGATGAGGACAATAGTTTGAATAATATAAATAGTGTACATAATACCTCATCTCAGAAATATAGACAGATACTGAAAGGCCGTAACGTTGTAATAAATATGGCAATAAAGATGAGGACAATAGTCCGAATAATGTAAACAGTGTACATAATACCTCATCACAGAAATATAGACAGATACTGAAAGACCGAAACGTTGTAATAAATATCGCAACAAAGATGAGGACAATAGTCCGAATAATGTAAATAGTGTACATAATACCTCATCTCAGAAATATAGACACATACTGAGTGATTATTCCGTCCTTCATCCAAGATGAAGTCAGGAAATGGTGTACGAATGCGTGGTTGCTAAACTCTAAGAGAAGGTCATAAAATTTTGCTATGTTGTCAAGACCAGGAGATTTGTTGTTGGCAAAATCTTTGAGTGTTGTTTTGAATTCATCGAGCGTCAATGGGTTGGTGTTTATCTCCAATGTGTTGGATATTTGATGTAGAGGGAGGGGAATACCACTGACTTGCGGTGGTTCTCCAAGGAGTTTCTTAACGTTGTCAAACCCGTTAGCTTTGCGCTTTTCAGCGGAACCGCCTTTGAGCCGAATGGAAATCGTCGAATTTCCTTCCGGAGATTGTTTATTGTTTTGCAGCCTGCAGCATGTTGTCTCTACGGATGCAGTCTTACAACCCGGTCAATTTCCCCTTGGGTGTACTCTGCGTCTACTATGGCATGAGCCTCATCTAGTAGCCCTAGACAGCATTAACAGATCAACACAATGTCAATAAAGATACGTAAAATATAGTCCTTTTCTATCTCTCTACATAAATACATAGGCTGATATATATATATATATATATATATATATATATGGCTTCGGTTTTTGAAACATGGTAATTCCTGTGTAGCGAGGAAACCATATTTTAAATCAGTTAATTTATAATATATATATATATATATATATATATATATATATATATATATATATAGCTCTTGAAAATACATTTCAATTGAGCACTGTTGAGTGATAAGCTAATTCTATAAACAACAGCCACCTGCACTAATGCAAAGCTCTTCAGTAAAATGAATAGAGCACTTTGGCTGATGGGCATTTGTTTACATTTGTAAAAACAATACGCTAGATTTAGTTGTGTAACTCTACCGAGTGAAGATAGCTCTGGCTGACACCAAATTAGTTGAGTTTCAATCCTGGCTTGAGGCATTCGGAAGTCTAGTCGCACTGATGAGCTGTGATACAGCGAAACAGTACTGTCTGTGAATGACATATATATATATATATATATATATATATATATATATATATATATATATGATAAATTTTCTAATTTAAAAATATGGTATCATCGCTACATAGGAATTATCATGTTTCAAAAACAGAAATGAAAACTTTAAATTTAATTATAGAATTAAATTAAAATCCCTAGTACTGTTTCATTTTCAAGCGATTTTTGGAATAACTTATGAAATTTACTGAGTTTATAAGTTTTTTTTTCAATGACGAAATATTTTTTGTCATTGAAAAAAAAACGATGACATGCGAAAAACGGATGTCATCATTTGTTGAACAGCCACCCACTACGCTACATTCACTTACCCTGATTTTGAAAGTAACTCATATTTTGATACACTGGTTGTCTATGAAAATGAATACCTTACCACCCCCTTATCAAAATAATTGAATTCCCGTAACTTTAGCAAATAATATCAAGATTCTATGTGCTTATAAACTCAGGAAATTTAGCATGAAACAGCCTGTCACCTCTCAGTGTTGACTTCAATGTTCAGTTTTATATATATATATATATATATATATATATATATATATATATATATATATATATATATATATATATATATATATCAGCCTGTCCGAGGGCGCTTCAGGATAGCTGGTACACCTTCAGACATAACTTGGTGCTGGAGGTCGTGGCAGCGGCTATAAGAAGTGCTCGCAAAACAAGCGTACCAATGTAAGGGTGCTATATATATATGTATGTATATGTTTGTGTGTGTGTGAGAGAGAGAGAGAGAGAGAGAGAGAGAGTATAGGGTGCGATGGATAAATTATGCAAAAAATCAAAATAATACTGGCATCACATTTTCAAATATATATTTATCAAAATTACACAA
Source organism: Acanthosepion esculentum (assembly GCA_964036315.1). Classification (NCBI taxonomy): domain Eukaryota; kingdom Metazoa; phylum Mollusca; class Cephalopoda; order Sepiida; family Sepiidae; genus Acanthosepion; species Acanthosepion esculentum. The sequence goes on along the minus strand of OZ038502.1, from coordinate 6,461,916 downwards.
AAATATCTTGAAATACTAAAAAGTAATATTTTTATCTACATAATCGCCATTGGCCTCCAGACGACTTCAGAATCTCCTGCAACTCTTCTGGACAGTCTCCTTGGTTAAGTTGGCGAATGCTGCCACAATCTTTGCCTTCAGTTCATCTTTGGTGTTCCAAGAAGTTTTGTTCAACTGCGCTCCACACATAATTAGCAACGGGGTTGCAGTCTGGGAGTTAGGTGACCAGATGTACGGGGGATGTGGTTGCAGAAATTCTCTGACAGCCATGACTGGGTTTTCCTGATTGTGTGACATGCTGCAGAGTCCTGTTGTCAGATATAGGGTCTTCCAGTTGCCACCCTCAAGGGCAGCACTATCTCCTTAAGGCAGTTGATGTAGTCGTCCGTGTTGTCCAAACACCTTCGTAATTTACCATTAGATTGATCCAACTCTTTCCAAATCCTCTGCACTGTCCTTAGATTAGCATCCTGCGAAAATGCTAAGCACTACAACATGCTATTTCTACATTTCTGGCGGAGTGAATTGCTTCATGGTGTTCTTTTTCTCGAAGACGGTGCCCAACTGACTCTACTATATTCTGCAGTCAACAAAATCAAAAACAACCAACACGCATGCGTGAAATTAAAATTATAAAATGGCGAAAACATACCCATCGCAACCTATATATATATATATATATATATATATATATGGGGCGGGGGTAAAATCTTTCACCAGAGTGCACAGAAACTATACGGACGCTTGGCAGAAAGCTGCATAGAGACACTTTGATTTTGCAGTTGATCCGATTTTAGCCAGAAATACCGACGCAATCTTTTTTTTTTAATTTATTTTACAGTCACTCTTCTAGTAAAAATATAAAATTTCGAATGTATTTTGAAATAGCCTAATAAATATAAAATTTCGAAAGTATTTTGAAATAACCTAATAATTTATCTATTCATCCGAATATTTTTTCCGCCAATTGGAGAGAATACCAAAAATGATCTTCAAAATTATCAAAATCTGTGTAATATATCGACAAATATATTTGATAAAAAATAACAAAAATTAAGTGAATTTTGTATTTACCACGGATCATTAGAACATTCTGTAAATCGTTTTGTTTACTGGAGGTTTAAAAAATATGTACATAAATAAGGTAAGAAAATTTACAGAATACCCTCCCAAAATTCTATCTGTGTTTGTATTACTCTTCGTCCGGAAATACGATCGTCGTACATTACAAAAGAAAGTTAATTTATATTATTGGTGTAAAAGGTTAACGCTTAAATACAAATGGAAGATCATGTGTGATAAGAATTTTTTTGCAAATATTGAAAGAAAATAAAAGATTTTAAATACAAACAAATGTTCTGCAAATTATTTTACGAAATTTCTTTATACTTCTTGTTTATTTCATAGGTAACTGGATATAATAATCTCGCTCTCTTCAAATCTTTTATTTGAAATATATATGTATATTAACTGTTTTTTTTTAATTTAAATCAATTAAATTTAACAGAAAACTAGATTTATGCAACATTGCGATTTCAATTACGATTTTTGACAAATTTGAATATCTGTGATGTGCAAACATCAAATTCAAAATTACGCGAAGTTTCAAATTATCACCTAACTTTAAAATGAATTTCATTTCTTTTTCCCTTTCTTGCTGATGTCTAAAGACAGTCGGAAGAAACAACAAGAACTCACATGGACTGTGGACAATTCCAGGACATCTTTAATTAAACTTTTTCAAAATAGAAACTATAATCTGGAATCAGAATGAAAGAAAGTTATGCCACATCCCCTTAAATATAAAACCCAAAATGTGGGAAAATTGAATACTAAACATTTCAAATACCTTGTTGTAGGGATTACTTATAACAGTTTTAGGATCGGTGATAAGGAAATTGAACACAGAATAAACTGTGCGAGGGTGTAGTTTTCTTCCCCAAACCCGCGAAAGGTTACAAACGTCATGTTCTTAAGCAGTCTGTCAATTATATACTCTCATAAGCATGTCATGCATAGCGTACAACTCGTTCAGAAATGACTAAACAATCAACTATATACAACAGTGTTTTTCCAGATGAAATAATTTAAAATGTCTTCAGGCAAATGTGTCCTATAGACGTTAAAGAAAAGTAACCTTTATGAGATCCTGCTGACTGGAGCTAGACAATCACAAAGAACTTTACCAAATAATGAAAACCACATCACTTGAAGACTGCTAACAGCAGCAACAACTAAAATGGATACTCCGTGTAACTAGAAATTCAAATAATGACATAATTAATATGTTGATTTCAACAATAACTTAAACAAAAAGTTAGAAAGAAAAATCCGCCAAAAGTAGAAAGAGCGATAACAGTTAGTGGATTTTCCTGAAAAACTGTTTTAAGATAAATATTTTATAATTTTTAATAGACAGTAGAACTGGCTGTTCGTTCAATGAATGCGGAATGTTTCCTTATAAGGAAACGATACATTTCATCTTTACTGTTAGCATTTAACACCAAGATACAGAAATGATTCCGACAAAAGAACCGCAAAACAAAGAAAGTTGGTAAAGGAGCAAAAGACTTTGTTTAGAACAACAAAAGACAGCAAGTTGAAAAGAAGGGTAGATAAAAAGAAAAGACATGACGCATATAGAGTGAGAATGAGAAAAAAAGATGTTTCGCTTGGTCAGTAAATGAACAGAAGATGACGTTTTCACGTTGCTGATCAGTTCCGAGCTGACAAAATAATATTGGTCAACACTTGTTTATTATAAGCAATTTCGAGGTGAACAAGAAAGGCTGACTTTTGCTTACATGAAATAAAAAGCAAGTAAAACTAATTGTTAGCCGCTATCCTAATGGCCAAGGAAGAAGTTTTCTAAATATGGAGGACAGGCGTTTCCGGTCACTTGAGTGGACATACCGGAAGTTAATACTTAGGACACTGATAAATGAGGTTAGCCTCGTGCGTCGGCTCAGTGGCCGAGGGTACAAAAGTCGTGGGATCAGCAAGGCTAGTTTCTTTCTTAGGGTCGGTAAATTTGATGGTTAGAGAAAAGGAAACATGAGGTAAGGCTTATAGGCAACAGTAATATGAATTTGTTTAAGAGGAATTTTGTGTAGCAACCTTTCTTTTAAATTTTTTTTCTTTTTAAATATGACAGACGAGATTTTTATCATTTTTTTTTAATTTAGTTTTTACAGCGTTCTTACATTTTTCTGTTTGGTAGGAGTAAGGTAATGCAAAAATTACCCAAATTGTCTATTATCCTCTAAGCGTATTCGGCCAATTCCTTAGATTATACATACAGACAGAGGGAAGCCACATCATTTCGGTGAGAAAGTGACTGAAGTCGAAATTCTAAATCAGGATCGATTACATTGTTGAGAACCTCGAGATGAATTGCAGGGGTACCAGACCAGGTTGCGAGATAATGCTAAAGAGTGGTAGAAAGGTAAATAGAAGTTTGCCAGCTGTGGATGAGCGATTTAAAGCACGCCCCCATATATATATATATATATATATATATATATATATATATATATATATGGGCATCAACCTTTCTTTTAAACATCTTTCGTTAAATAGGACAGATAAGGAAAATTAAATTAATTTTTTATTTAGTTTATCAAGCGTTCTTACATTTTCCCGTTTGGTAGCAGTAATGAAAAGCAAAAATGGAGTATATCTGCCACTTCTTACCCATTTTCAGAAGGGATATTCTTAATTTCTCTTCATGAACGCCACCACTCCTTGAAAACGGGTAAGAAGTGGCCGAAACCGACTGGAATCGAACCTATAACCTTATGAGAATGGTCATATAGCCTGACAGACCGTTACCATTCAGCCACGGAAAAGCGTCTGGTTAGCAAAGTCCGAATTCCTGTATACCAATACGCACCTTCGACGATTTTTCTCGATCGATAATTTCTGCTCACGAAACATATCTTAAGGCCAGAGAAGCGCATATATTCTACGAAATGTCTCGAACATTCAGGCCGGTAAATGTAATTAATACTGTTTAATTAAAAGAGAGAGCATTTACTTAAATAAATTATATCTATAAAAATAAAGTACACACAGAAAACATATATGTGTGTGTGTGTGTGTGTGTGTATTTAGGCAGCATATCTACATTCAAAGATGTTTCATATTGGGTCTATCTGTTTTATAATAGTTCTCTAGTTTTTCAAGTTCTCTAAACATTTTCATCATGTTAAGATTACATTCATCAAGGAAGGCGCCGTAGTTTTTTCCTATCCAAGTACTTTCGATCTCCTTCGCATTTCTACCAATTTTTTATCATATATATATATATATATATATATATATATATATATATATATATATATATATATTTCTGGTTAGCACCCTTACATTGGTACGCTTGTTTTGCAAAAAATAAAAAAAATAACCACAATGTACAAACTAAAAAATTTAAAACAATTTTAACAGAACGCATTCACGCGTGTTTTAAAAAAAGATCTTTGTGTCTTTGTAATTCCCCCCTGATGATAATCTCGGAGGGTATTAAAATTACTCTATATACATATATATATATATATATATATATATATATATATATATATATATATATATATATATATATATATATATAAAAGTGAACATTGAAGTCAACACTCAGAGGCGACAGGCTGTTTTATGCTGGACGCAATCGTAGTGTTGACTTATTATTATCCATACTACTAATAGTCACAAATTGCTAATACACACACACACACACACACACACACACACACACACACACACACACATATATATATATATATATATATATATATATATATATATATATATATATATATATATATATATAGTATTAGTCGGACTATTGTCCTCATCTTTGTCGCCATATTGTACGCTTCTTCAGGTGGTTTCAATTTCGAACTGAACCCTTTATTTCGATCACTGGGGTAGACTGTTCTAGTTCCACGAGCCATGTTTGATGTCAGTTATCAGTTATCTAATTTTCCCTCTGAAAGTTCTCCACTGCCTTAACTGAACTCACACTCTTTGGGTCTGTCACTGGATCTAACCAACGCCTTTATCCACTGTGCCATGTGTCCCTGAGGACATCTGGGTATGAATTTCTGGGTATTATAAACCTAATGTTTTTCAGTAACCATTTTTACCAGTACTCATATTGCAATTTTGCTGTTATCATCATGTTTTTACCAGATCTCATATTGCAACTTTTTGTTATCATTGCTTTTCTCTGGCACTCCTTATTACTGGTTCCCATATTGTATTTATTTCTATGCTTGGTCGACTCAGGAGATTTTTGTGGCCTAGCATATGTGCTGATTCCTTAAGTTTGCGAATTTTCCAATGGTGTTCCCTGTCTATGATCTCAACATATATATATATATATATATTTATATGTGTGTGTGCGTGTGTGCATGTGTGTATTTCTAGGTTAAAATTAAAAATTAAAAATGCCTCGACATCAAAAATTGACACGTGAATGCCCAAAACTGGTTGGGCGATCATCGTTATGAAGCCACAAAAGGAGCCCGTGTTTCAAGTATTTACGAATTTGGAATATACATAGACATTTTGGGGCATTCTTCATTAAGAAGACATGCAGAAATGATTCCATCTGCCAATCCCAGAAAATAATTATTACCGATGTTTCAACCGAAAACGGACGGCGAAAAATATTGAACGCGTGTGGGCTGCAATCGAAGGAATACGGCGAAAGATAGTGTAACAATTAGATCTGGAAAGTCTCCAGCCAGTCTTGTGAATGGGTCGAGCTTTGATGATGGGACAGGAAATCATTATATTCCTCGTTCATGGGTTGACTCGTTTCATAGCTGACCGTGTGTCATGGACTCATTAATTTGTCATATTCCTTGTCTGTTGCTCGACTAATTAAAAAAGGAAAAAAAAGGCATTTAGATTTAGAAAGAGAACTTTTCTGGGACACATAATCTTCAAAGAGAGTTTGGAGAATTTGAAATTCCCGAGATTTAATGAAGGTAAGAGAGACAGAGAAACCTGCCTAATGAAATAATACAAATGCTTAGCAGAACACGGAAAGGGTCGATGGTAAAAAGATAAGCCTTACGAAAGACTACAAACTATATGAGAATTTTTCACTCTAATCAAAGTAATGAAGCCACTAAGACGCCAAGGGTTTCCTGAGTGTGAGGCGTAAGCATTATTAAGGAGGGAGGACAATAAAAGAACGGGGGTTAAGAAGACAGAAGATAACGATTGACATTACATTTAAAATTTTAAAGATCAATGTTAACTGGAAAGCAAGTAATCGGAAGAAAGTTCCACAAGCGACAAGTTGTTTGTTTTGTTTTGTTTTATGGCATATCAAAACCTCAGTGGGTCATTTAATTCCAACAAAATTTTTGAAGTAGATTCATAGCGATAGTTTAGTAAAAAAAGGTATATATATATACATATATTTGAACCATTTTTCAATTACTCATATTTTTTAGTACAATCACATGTATTGCTGGTAATAGTTTTTTCTTCAAAAATTTATTTCTGGTAATAATTTTTTGCAAAGTATTTCTGGTATTTCCACCTATTTTTACACTTTGATAATGCTTATTACCTCAGTTTTGGAGTTAACTATTTGCCCGTATCTGTGACCCTAACAGGTGCTGCCACCCCAGGTCAGAGTGAACCTGGGAACACCAGCATTATTAAGAAGTGGTTCCACGCTCCTCAAAAACCCCCTTATCAAAGGCCATGCTGTTGGACATAGTTCATCGTCTTACTCTGGACGCGGATGTAGTTTATCGTCATACCCAGGACGCCCTATTGGTGGGGGGGTCTTACCCCTCTGCAGAGGTGTAGTGGGCATATTCTACACCCCCAACCGACAGAGCGGACAAGTGAGAGTGAAACTGTTAGCATGGAACATAAGGTAACATCTAACCATTTCAACTGTAAAATGATGAGACCTTGCCATCCATCTAGTACTGTGCTTACATTCATTAACTCTAAGTGTCAAAGAGGAAAACTCGCCAGAAGAGTTCAAATGAAACTATCTATAGGAAAGACACAGTGAAGTTTAATAGCGGTGGGAAGGTGACTGAAGTTGCGAAGAGCCCTGATCCCACCATCGTTCTGTAGATCCTGGCACGTACAAGAAGATTCAACGTCAAAGTAAGTAAACGTTATATCACATCAAATATTATGCCACATAAAACAAAGCACGAAAGGTTAGGGTAACATTAGAAAAAAATATGGCCGATTTCCGTTCGAAATTTTATTCAATTTAATATGAAAGATTAATTTATTTTCTTATTTTGGGCAGAAGACCTATATTTTTGGGAGAGTTTGTTTGTTTAAGATTTGTTGCTATGAAGCGTGAATATTATTATTGTTAAAAACGGGCGTTAATTTAGTTTAAGTTTTGCATATTTTATTAAAGCCTGAAATGAAATATGGCTAACCTTTTGCTTCATTAACAGATTTAAATCATCGCAAACGTTGACGCATATGTATGTCGGCTCTCTCAGTGTTTGTCTAAGACTTTGGTTATCTATCTATCTATCTTTCTCAGTCTTTTCATATCTATCTATCTATCTATCTATCTATCTATTGTAGAGTCACCCCACTTACTTCCTAAAAAACCCAATATCTATAAATAGGCAGTGACATTCTCTGTCATCCTCGCTTTCCGTTTTTTTGTTTTGTTTTGTTTGGTTCTCTGGCTTTCAGGTGTAGTCGCACGTAGATAGGAGCACTGCTTTTGAGGCTCGTTCGCTTCCCAAGGTCCTCTGTTGACTTTTGAACTCTCTCACACACATGCATATATACACATATTACCTGACGATTGAACAAGCATGAAACAGACTGTCACCTCTAAGTGTTGACTTCTATGTTCACTTTTATATTTACACACGCTCTATCTCTGATATTGAGCACTTTATCCGATAAATATAGCACACTTTAAGACTATATTTATTTATATATATATATATATATATATATATATATATATATATATATCACTTTATACCTATTGATCTATGCAAATGTGTATGAAAGCGCGTGGATATAAAAGTTTTAAGCAAAATTTTTCAAAATATTAGTAAACAGATCCGAAAATTTTCGTTTCCTCGTTTTCTTTCTCACCCTGCCATAAAAATGTTTTCAAGCAAAGTCAGTTTTATAAAAAGCTGCCAGCATCACCCATCAAAACCTGAGACTCTAAAAATAAAAATATATATGAAGAATTTAGGAGAGAAAAAAAATGAAAAAGAAAGAATTTTGGCGGAAAAAAAATTAAGTGATCTCCGGTCAAGAAAGAAAATTGGTGCTTAGCAGGAATAAGACAACCAGGCTAAAAGAAATCTGTTGACTTCGAGCCAATTTTATTCCCGGAGAAATCTCCCTAGAGATTAGAAGAGATGTCCAACTATGTCAGCCGGGACTTTTAAAGCGAGGCTCCTTCGATATCTTCAAATGACCAGATTTGGAGTAAACCGCCATTTGTTTCAAATTTTAGAATCGCTTCTTCAATATTTGGTGATTTACGTCCCGGCGAATTATGTAAATAGACTAAGTACACGTGTACCTATTTACTTTCCCGACTAAGTGTACGCCAATATTAGTAGAATGAGGCACCTAGTGAGAACCAATCTCCAGTTAATTCAGTGACTAAGTCTTGCTCTACGTCAGATGCCTAATATGTATATAAATAGTAATTTAAAGATATGTTTTTTAAATCCAAAGAAGAACCTGCAATTTTAATTGTCCTCATCTGGCATCTTTCCCACCGCCGTAATGTTGTTTTTTCTATAAATATTTTAATTGTAAATGTTTTAATGCGCTTTCGTCTGATACGAATTTAACAGCAGTACGATGTTTGCAGTTAGGTGCCATTATTTTATAGCAAGTAGATAGGTTCGCCTATAATCCGGTTCACACTCCTCCCTGGTTTTTTGAACGGAAGTAGCGGTTTATCCCTTGTTTCCTGTTTAAGATTGGGTTTCCGGTTCCTTCTAAAGTCTATTTCATCTCTATTTATAACGCGTGTCCTTTCTTACGCCAATACAACACCCTCTACCTTGAGTGGCTCTTGGGCCTTGTATTGGATGAAGATTATTAAAAAAAATGCACTAAAAAGAATATTGTTGAGAAAAATTAACCTTATGGGTTCCAATTTAAATTTGAGAGAATTTCCCAAATAATATGGAAATCACTCGAAGTTATCAAAGAGAATGAAACTACGGAGGACGCTAAGTGATTGATTTTGGACATGACTGTTCAAAAGTCTTTAGAATTTAAACTACAGTTCAAATGTCTTCGTTACTTCCCAGTGAGTATTTCATATTGTTTTATTTTATTTTTTAGGTTGAAGGTTGGACTCATTTCCATACCGAATTATAATATATATTGTAGAAGGAGTTTGGGTCGTGACGAGAAGGCAAATAGTGTATTCGTTCTGTTTATATTAACGAGCTAACCAGAAACATTCTCTGACTATTAGTAAAATATCTATGCACACGATACAACAGTTTTTGGGTTCACCTCTTAAAATGAAAATCAGCAAAGGATCTTTCTTCTAGCCGAGCTCTAACAGATGAAGGGGTGGGTGCTAGCTTTTAGCACTCAGTGTCACAAAAACAAATTACCATCATCACGAAGTGGGCAATTTTCTGCAGCCATGATGAGCATTTGAACCCTGCTTGAACGTCTTTTGGAACTCAAATTCATCTCAGACATCTAGTGGAACACATCTATCTGATCAATCGCTAAAGATGTAGGAAAAGTAATCGGCTCTTTGTATCCAGAAAGTAGCTGACTCTTTCTGGAGCACGGCTGGTGTAGAGCAGCTTGGACTTCACTTTTTTTCCAGCGTTGACAAAAGAGTTTATACGACCTTGTGGGTGATGAATAATTTACCACCCTACAACCTCTTTCACTCAAACTAACCGTTACTAGCCTATTGCTAATCTGTTGCTGTTCCCATGGCGAATTTTAAGATAAGCTACGTTCCTTAGTCCAAACCTATACAGCACAGACAAACCATGACTCATACATAGAGTCGAAACATCCTCATTCCCTGATAATAAAGAAGGTCCATTTAGATAGTTCTCTACCTCCAGGGAACCGCTTCTTTGCGCTGCTTTCTTCTGTCCCTCTTTCCCTCAATCTGACCAGTGAGTATCAGATTTTCCAAGCCCTCCTTCCTTATTAGGTGCTCCGGAAATTTCAACTGACCCTTCCTGATGTTAAGTATGTTAAGTGCTGCTTTCCTCTGTCCATCTTTCCCTCAATCTGTCCTGTGAGTATCAGATTTTCCAAGCCCTCCTTCCTTATTACGTGCCCCAGAAATTTCAACTGCCTCTTCCTGATGTTAAGTATGTTAAGTGCTGCTTTCCTCTGTCCATCTTTCCCTCATTCTATCCTGCGAGTATCAGATTTTCCAAACCCTCCTTCCTCATTACGTGCTCCAGAATTCCAACTGCCTCTTCCTGATGTTAAGTATGTTACGCGCTGCTTTCCTCTGTCCCTCTTTCCTTCAATCTGTCCTGTGAGTATCAGATTTTCCAAGGCCTCCTTTCTCATTACGTGTACCAGAACCACATTTCTGCTAATTCAAATCTTTTCATCTTTAAGAAAGTTTTAAAAGATTATGGTTTCATTAAAGTATATTATGGCCAACCGTTAACCACTGGCCTAATTTAACCACAATACGACTGCGTGTGTGATATTTAATTCCACGAAAGTAGAAACGGAAATGGTCACTTGTACTTTACTCTGAGAATATAGAAATGTCTGTCAAATCGGTTGTGGCCATGTGCTTTTATTTACAGATTAACTCTTGTCGTTGAAGATGGATTTTAAAAATTAGTACAATGACGAATGAATAAGAAGGTCTCTTTGCTAGTGTCACATAAGTAATCAATAGTGAATTCGATCGTCACCTAGACTTGCATTATTACAACTTCAAGCTTTTTTCTTTTCTCTCACGTGTCTTTTCGGGACATGCACGGTCATAGTTATCCACTACTTCCTTTTATACTTTGTAGTGCGAAGCTATATTTTTCTCTATCTTTCTCAGTCCCTAATCTATCATTCATTTATACAAACTAATTAAGTAAATTACCCACTGTTTCCCTCCGTACCTAGTTCTTTCAATATGCCTTGTGGGTATCAGATTTCCAAGCCACATTTCCTTATTATATGTCCCAGAAATTTCATCTGCCATTTCCTGCTTCTAAGTATAAATGTCCTTTTTGATTCAAATTTCTTTAAAACTTCCTAGTTGCTCATAGGATTCATCAATGGTGTTCTCAGTATCCTTCTGTAGATCCACTTTTCTGTTGCCTCAAATCTATTCTTCATTTGGGAAGAAATTGTCTAGATTTGACTACTGCACAAGAGTAATTGTATTGCATCGCAGTTCAGCAAACTTTTCTTTGTTTTTAATGAAATTTTCCTGTTTCTTGATACTTTGCTTAGATTTTTGGAGGCAACTTTCGCTATTCCAATGCTTGCTTCGGATTTCGGTGTTACATCTTCCATCGTCTGTTATAAAACTTGACAACGAGTTAAATTTCTGTATTTGACTGATTCTAACGCTCCGCTTGTCTTCTTAAAGTCGATAGATAGTCCTTTCTTCTGGCTTTCCTTTACAACCTTGTTCTTGTCGGGTTTTTTGTGTCTGCCATCAACATATTGCTTTTCTTTTTAAAACCCTTTCATCCCGAGGAAGGCGATAAACCCGGAAAGATGCAAGGAGTTACTGAGTGTGAAATAAACTTAGATTAATTTATTTGCTTTTTTTACGGTTTGTCAACCTTTTGCAGATTATCTACAACCAGAAAATATTTTTAAATTTAAGAATTTAGTAATACAATGCTACTAATTAAGCCATACCTGGGGGAGATGTGAAGTCATATCTTTCCCAAGTATAAGTTAATGTAACGAACCCGACTAGAATTGGAACTCGGCTCCGAGCCGTTATCCATTGCACCAGCTGCACACCCAACCGTACAGCACTTGGTATTCCCAAGCGGTCACCCATCTAGGTACTGGACAGGCTCGACGTTGCTTAACTTCGCTGATCATACGAGAACTGGTGTTTTAACATGATAGATAAAAGAAACTTACAAACATTTATTGAGGTGAAAAGGCAATGAAAGAACAGCCGTTTGAATTTTTGAGAATTGCAGTTGACATGAAAACAAGAAACCGGAAGAGAGTTCCACCGGTGAGAAATTCGGGGGAAGAAACTATTAAAATAGAACTTGCGGTTATATCTAGCAGTAAAATGATGGCAGCTAGATACCAGTCTAGTACGATGGGTATATTCATGAAGACGATGTTTCAAAGAGGAAAACTCATCCGAACAATTGCTATGAAAATATTTACAGAAAAGGATTATTCAGACCAGACGACTTAGGAGTCACATTGAGGTATATGAGATACAATCAGAGAGCATCTCAGCAGATTGGGTTACCTGACCTGAAGCTATTTCTAACTGAGACCCCCTGCTAGCTTTTGCTCTGTTTTTATCAAAACCTGTCAGTATATATTTGGGTGTTCAAGTATTTGGGTGTATTTCAATGTGCTTGGTATACCTTCATCGGGCTTGGTGTTGTGACGCATATATTGCCCGACCGATATATGTACCCCTACGTACGTATTTTGACGTGCTTCTGTCTCACTGAATAATAATAGTAGACCAATAATAAACTAATTAATAATAATAAATTAATAACAGACTAATAATAATATTAACCTAATAATAGTAAACCAATAATATTCGGCTACCGATATTTGTACACCTACGTACGTATTTTGACGTGCTTCTGTCTCACTCAATAATAATAGTAGACCAATAATAGACTAATAATAATAGAGTAATAATAACTAATAATAACAGACTAATAATAGTATTAGCCTAATAATACTAATAATAATAGAGTAATAATAACTAATAATAATAAATTTATAACAGACTAATAATAATATTAGCCTAATAATAGTAAACCAATAATATTCGGCTACCGATATTTGTACACCTACGTACGTATTTTGGCGTGCCTCTGTCTCACTCAATAATAATAATAATAATAATAATAATAGGATCTGTAACTAGTTGATGGGACTTTACAATACACACAGACAGAACAATCAAAGACCACACAACAGAATGTGTTTTTTCTTATTGGCAGGGCAGTTCCTGTATACTGTAATGTATCTCTGAAGATCTTCAAAGCACTAATAAAATACAAGAATATTGAATTGAAAATTTCAAAAATGTGGCACACGAGGTCATTAATTCCAGTTGGAGACGGAGCCCTCGGATTGATTTGAACCCGTTCCGATAGACTCATTGAAGGGATTCCTAGTAGCCTATGCCGTAAAGAAATTAAAAAAAATGTAATCGAAAGTGCAGATCACATATTATGAAGGGCTTTATCTATGTATAATGAGTGTGATCTTTTTTTTTTTTTACACAATGCTCGGTGGAAAGTGTCATGATGCCATTTCTGACCTTAGCTATCTGGTTGGCACCCGGAAGGAAATGTGTATATAACAGAAATCAAAGGAAATAAATAAATAAATAAATAATAATAGATATCCAGAAATAATTGACTGTCTTGTATGAGGTTGCACGGTGCTAGCACCCACAGAAACTGACGTGAACATCCCCAAGACCCGGTTACAGATATAGGACTTGTAAGAATTTTATGAGACTTTACAATACACACAGACGGAACAATCAAAGCTAATCGCCCAGAAATCTTGATCAAAGACCACAAGAACAGAATGTGCTTTCTTATTGACATTGAGTTTCCCGCAGATTGTAATGTATCTTTGAAGATAAAAAAAAATATAAAAATACAACGATCTTGAAATGGAATTCTCATAAATGAAACTCATGATTACATCGCTAATTCCAATTGTAGTTGGAGCCCACGGTTTGATTAGAAAAGGCTTCTATAGACTCATTGAAGGGATTCCTGGTAGCTCATGCCTTAAAGAATTACAAAAAATGTGTACTCACAGGTAGAACTCATAACTTACGAAGGGCTTTACCAATGTAAAATAGAAATTTAACAAATGCACTTACGATATGGAAAGATTGAGTAGTATTCAGAATGAAAAACTATGAACATAACAAAAGCATCAGATTTCGTCAAAAGAATCCAAAGAAAGTTGAAGAATTATGGATTCTCTGCTGTAAATTTTTAGCGTCTTTTACCGTTCCCGAGAAACAAGAATGGAGTTTTTTTACGATGTCAGAAGCGATGATCCAAAGAGTA
>OZ038502.1:6380149-6442649 GCA_964036315.1 Acanthosepion esculentum | reverse complement strand
GGGTGAGAGTTTCTGAAGTGAGGGGAATTTTAAAGGAGAAGGAAGTGAAAAGAAAGATAAAAATATGTAAAATATGTAGAAAGAAAGAAAGAAAGAATGTGAAAAGACAGGTGGTGAGAAAGAGCGGAGATGAGAAAGAAAGAAAGAAAGAAAAAAGAAAGAAAGAAAGAAAATTTGTAGAGAAAGAAAAAGACGAGAAAAAATAATGAATTAAGAAAGAAAGATGAAAATACGTAGAAAAAAAGAATGGAAGAAAGACTGGAGAAAGAAAAAAAAGAATGAAAGAAAGGAAGTTTATAGATTGAAGAAAGAAAAAACGAAAAAAAAGACACAAAAGAATGAAAAAAGAAAGAAAAGTTTAAAGAGGGGGATGAAGAAAAAATGCAAAGCAGATAGAAAGAATGAATTTATAGAGTGAAGGAAGAAAAACACAAAAGCAAAAGAAAAAACAAAAACAAAAGAAAAACTTAGCGAAAGGAAGAAAGAAATAAAGAAAGAAAGAAAGAATGAAGAAGGAGGGGGAGGAGGAGGAAAGAAGAAGGAGGAGGAGTAGAAAAAGAAGAAGAAAAAGAAGAAGAAGAAGAAGAAAGATACGAAAAGGAAAGAACGAAATTTCTATGGAATGTCAACATTTTGAGTATGTCATAATTTTCTCGCCGAGTCAAATGTGCTAAAGATTTTAGCTTTTGCTACTGTTGAAAGTCCTCAAGTGATATCGTTTTGTTATTTGGTACAGTTATTTGTTTGTGATTGTGTAGCCCCAGTGCTAAACGTTCGAAGACGTGTGATCTTGTCCAAGACCCACAGACTTCACTCGCTCAAACCCATTTTTACCCATTGCTCTAAGAAAACGGTTGTATACAGTTTAGATATTTCTGAACGGGGTTGGCGCCTTGCGTAGCATCGATATGAGATGAGTGAGGCCAAAGAACACTCCAGCCAATATATAGTGATGCATAATGACGGAAAACAACAAAAATGGATGGCAAATTCAGACAACATATTTTTCGATATTTTCGTATCGTTTTTGCCATTTGCTAGATCAGAGGTCGGCATAGTTTTGATGGAGGATCGCATAATTATAGGCCCTACTGTTTTTGATTTCGTGAATCATTTCAACCCAAAAGGGAAGCAATAAAGCCGCTAAGATGTAAGGGGGTCACTGAGTGTTAGAGAATATCAGCGAAATCCTATTAAAGAGAGAGAACATTAAAAGAACAAGAATTATGCCGACAGAAAATAACGATTGACATTGCATTTATATATTTTTTGAAAATCAAAGAAGACGGAAATCCAAGAAGCCGAAGAGAGTTCCACAAGCTAGAGGTGCGATAGAAGAAACTGTTAGCATAGAACTTACGGTTAAATCTAGCCATGTCAAATGCAAATGATGAGACATTTCCGTTAATCTAATACTACGCTTAAATTCATAAGCTATCATAGAGGAAAGGTCACCAGAACAATTACCATGAAAGTATATATAGAAAAGGAACAGGTAAGCTACATTACGGTGGTGCGAAAGTGACTGAGACCGAGATACCAGATCTGGACCAATAAGATTGCAGATTCATCTTTGAATTTAAATAAGGATTTGTAAATGTATCGGGGGAACAGCAGACCAGATATGGCTGCAATATTCAAAGTATGGACGAATGGTAGACTTATAAATATGTGAGATAGATTCTAAAAAGAAAATTTGTCCTTTACGACAGTGAACCCACTTTCCGAGCTGCGGATCTCTTCATGTCAGCGGAAAATGTTTGACAGACAAGGCCCAACGAGTCAGTCTTCTGGAGAGTTAGCATCAGCCGTGCTGATGGGAGGCAGGAAGGGGTCAATCAGACGATCGATAGGGAGAAGTTTCGTCTTGAGGGCGTTAAAATTACTAAGCCATTCTTTAACCCAATTTTATTCAGTCAAGTGGTTGTACAATTCAATGACGCTCGTGAATGGAAAACGTTCAGGAGAGCTAGATTCTTTACTTCCGCCAGTTCAGACCTTTACAGCTAGTGCCCGCCCTACCACATAGATAGGCTCAAATAATACTCATTTCTTTCCATGTAAGAAGGGAATACCACTGAAATATTACGTAACACCACTACTCATATATATATATATATATATATATATATATATATATATTTAAGCTTTTCACCCTAAGCAAGGCTGGAAGCCACTAGCACGCAAGGAGTCACAGAAGGTTTGGAGGAAGAGCAGATAGGAGTGGTAAAGGAGAGGATGTAGAGAAAGATAGTGGATCGATCAAGGCAAGGGGGTTACAGAAGATTTGGAGCGAGAGCAGATAGAAATGAAAGGGGAAAGGATGTGGAAAAGGGAAGTGGATAGATCAAGGCAACTGGAGATGTCGATTGACGTTACACTTAAATAGTTGGAGATTATATTTGTTAGGGAAACAGGAATAAGGAAGGGAGTTCCACAGGCGAGAGGTGTCTCTCTCTCACTGTCTCACTCTGGCCTCTGTACTGGTGCTGCTGTGTTTCTCCCGTGATGTGTTCAGTCTGTGGCATAGCCTGTTCATTCTGAGGGTACACGGTTGAGAGTTCCCTGGTTGCATATATATATATATATATATATATATATATATATATATATATATATATATATATATATATATATATATATATCCGATGCGATGAGAACGAAAGTAATATATAAATTCCAACGTTCATAGCATTAATCCAAAAGAGGGCTCGATACCGATAGTAGAGCGATAATTATCTATTTATTTCACATACGACAGGATTGTTCATAACCATTTTCGATTCTCACCCGTCGAAGTGCAAACAATGACATCTCTCCCCATCCCCTACCTCACCACCCTCCGCGACGCTATCAAATCTCCCACCGTACACGTATGGTAAAATTAAATAAAGTCTTCGTCTATATTTTGTCTGTTTAGTGTTGTGTTTATTTTCTTTTTATTTGTGCGTTAATGATACTAAAAACTGCTAAAATATTCATGAAAACTTTATTTAATTCTACAGTACGTATATGGAGGAAATTTTATAGCGTAACTGGAGGGTGACGTTGAGGGGAGAGATGTTAAGTTGGTTTTGTGATGAACTTGTGCGCAAAGTATATTGTTATAATGATTTAAATAAGTTTAAATAAACAATCATCTGGGGGTCCAGAATCCATTTTACATTGAGGAAAATTGTTTCGGTTAATGAACATTTCAGGTGACAGGAACAGGCTTCAGGAAAGAACTAAATTCTAGCTTCAGCTGTATAATTCATAAGATACGATATTCCGACTGAGTTTATATCAACCTAAATAAAATTAAAATTAACTTATCATTTAGGGAGGAAGATAAAAATATCACAGCGTTTAAGTAAGATTTATATCAAATTATTAAATCTCAACTTTTAATTTTGCAGATTTATTAAGTTATTAGGCATTTATACGCAAGCCCTGTCGGCTGGGGCTTCAGAATACACCGACTGCACCTCTGCAGAGGGGTAAGACCTCGCCACTCCCCAAATGAGCTGTCCTGGGTAAGACGATAAACAACATCAAACATCAAGGCCTCTGATCAGGAGGTTTTGAGGAGCGTGGAACCACCGCTTAATTGCACGTGTTTTCAGGTCCACCCTGACCAGGGGTGGTAGTACCTGTTAGGGTCTCAGCTATGGGCAAATAATTTCCCCCCATACTGGGGTCAAAACACTATGAAACTGTAAAAATAGATTTTAATACCATCAATACATTTTTGTAAAAACTATTACCAGAAATACATTTTTGAAGAAAAAAAATATTTCCACCAATAAAAATCTTGTCGGCATTAAATAACCCACTGAGATTTGGTATATCGTAAAACCAAACAAACATTTACACGGTTTCGAATAGAGATGAACATTTTTCTGTTAGATATTCGGTGCATTTCTTTAATCATTTTTCTCCAAGCAGGGCAATAAAGTCGCTAAGACGTAAGTGGTTATTCAGGGTTAGTAAATATGAGAAAATTACTATTAAGGAGAAAGGACAATAAAATAACAAGAATTAAGAAAAGAGAAGATAACGGTTGTTTTTAATCGAGTTCACCTCAAGCAAGGCAATAAAGCCACTGAGACACAAGGAGGTTATTGGATGTGGAAGAATCAGAAAACAAAGAATATTAAAGAGGGAGAACAACAGAAGAGTAATCTGGACGACAGTAGATAGCGATTGATATTGCATTTAATTTTTTTAAGATTAAAGTTAACTGGAAAGTATGGAACCAGAAAAGAGTTCCACAATCTAGTTATTGCAATAGAAGAAATTCTTAGCATAGAACTTGCGGTTACATGTAGCTAGTTCAACTGTAAATTGATGGGACGTCCTCGCCGGTCTAATACAGCGTTAAATTCATAAAGTCAAGCTACCATAGAGGAAAGTTCATCAGAACAATTTCCATGAAAATATTTATAGGAAAAGTACAAGGAAGCTACATTACTGCTGTGAGAAAGGACTGAAGCCGAGACGACAGGTCAGTACTAAAAACATTGCAGATTCTTCTTGGGATATTATCAAGAATCTCTAAATATATAACAGGAGTAGCAGATCAGGTGTGATAGCAATAATCAAAAATGGACGAACGGTACGTAAGATAAATTAAAGCGAGAAAAATTGTCTAGCTCGACTTAGGGAACCAATTGCCCGAGCTGCAGATTTAGCAATTAACTTTATATAATCTTCTCCCTTAATATCAACAGAAGACGTTAGTTCAAGAAGAAGCAAAGAGTCACTATATTGGAGGTTAGCATCGGTCATACTAATGGAAGGTAAAAAAGGGTTTTATTTTGGAGGCGTTAAAATTAGCAAGCTATTCCTTGTCTCAGTATCTGTCTATATTTCTGAGATGAGGTATTATGTACATTATTTACATTATTCGGAATATTGTCATCATCTTTGTCGCCATATTTATTACAACGTTTCGGCTTTTGTACGCTCCGGTCTTCTTCAGGTGGTTGGAATGTCGAACTGAACCCTTTATTTCGCTCACTGGGGTAGACTGTTCTAGTTCCACGTGCCATGTTTAATGGATGTCAGTTATTAGTTATCTCCTGCTTAATTTCCCTCTGAATGTTCTCCACTGCCTTAACCGGGTACTGAACTCACACTCTTTGGGTCCTGTCACTGGATATAACTAACGCCTATATCCACTGTGCCATGTGTCCTTCAGGACACATGGCACAGTGGATAAAGAACCCAAAGAGTGTGAGTTCAATACCTGGTTAAGGCGGTGCTGAACTTGTAAGGTGAATTAACAGGAGATAACTGATAACTGACATCCATTAAACATGGCACATGGAACTAGAACAGTCTACCCCAGTGAGCGAAATAAAGGGTTCAGTTCGACGTTCCAACCACCTGAAGAAGGCCGGAGCGTACAACGGCCGAAACGTTGTGATAAACATGGTGACAAAGATGGGACAATAGTCCGAATAATGTATTCATTGCCTCATTAAACAATTTTTGATAGATGCTTTCAGCAATACCCATTAACAGATCAGCCGTTGACTTAGAGAAGTGAAAGCCATATTGCTTATATGAAAGAAAAACGTGTGAGGTGGGATGCTTAACCAATCCAGAGTTAATTAGAGCATCTAGTACGTTGCCAAAAAGAGGTAGAAGGCTGATGGTTAGAAGGATCAGACGGTTCTTCTGTGCTCTTAAACTGGAACTACAGGAAAGGATTTCCAACAAGCAGTAAAGCAAAGTATTTATTGTAGAATTTAGAGAGAACAGGAAACAGTTCAGTAGCACATTTCTTAAGAAATATTGCAGGATAACATCAACCCCACCCATGCTTTGTGTCTACAATGGCGTCCGCGTGTGAAGTATAATATAAACTACAACGTATCGAGCAATCAGTAGCTGTCAACGTCCGCGTGATAGTCTGGGTAGCAACACGACATAACAGTCCAATTTAAAGTCATTAAGAAATTTTCCAGTGTCTAGCCTACTCCTTACACATTAACTGTTTTCAGAAGAAGAAACTGGTCTAAAAAGATAAGAAAAGGTAGAAACAATTCTTGGTAAAACACCTCATCGATTTCTGGAATATAAAATTTTGGGATTTACACTTGATCTGCTTTCATTTGAATAATTCTGCAAGGCCAAAATGTCCAGACCCTTAAACATTTCACATACGTTTAGTGTAAATATTCTTATGATAACGACATGGGCGGTGATAGCTCTTCCAAAGTTCCCAAGCTTTATGATCCCTAGAAGCGTTTCTCTTTTTGTCAAGACCCTTCCTTCATTCGCACAAACACGTCAGTCAGTTGGCCCGCTGCTTCGCCTGATCTCTCCTGCCCTGACTATAACCTGTGAGCCTTAAGTTTTCCAAGCCTTCCTTCCTCATTATGTGGCCTAGAAATTTCAACAATCTCTTTCTGATTTCTGATTCTTTTTGTTGCCATTTTCTTTAAGATTTCCTCGTTTCTTACTCGTTCCCTCCATGGAATTATCAGCGGATGAATCCATCCTTCAAATCTAACATTTGTGCTTGCATTGAACACTGTTGCCATATATCGTCTGATGCCCCTGCTGTTCATTTCGAGGTCCTCGACAAAATCCAGAGACGGATATGCAATGTGATAGGTCCTGATCTGACATCTCGTCTACAAACATTTTCTCACAGATTTGCTTCCCTGATAGCGATAATCTTCAAATATTCAAATGTAATGTCAATCGACATCTTCTGGTGCCGCCTTGATCTTCACCCCCCGTCCTTCTCTTTATCCTTTCCTCAAATACCCCTCTTTTTTCTCTTACTTTCACTCTCTGTAACCCCTTGCGTGCTAGTGGCACTCCCGCCTTGCTTGGGGTGAAATGATTTTTTTTTAAAATCCTTCTGTGAACCACATCCCTGTTGCCTCCAGTTTAATTAGTGATGAGATTGTCCAGCATTCACTGCCAGATAAGAGGATGGATATGATATAACTATCCTGCATTCTTTTCTTTGTTTCGAAGAATTTTCTTACTGTTTCTGATTTGTCTTAGATGTTGAAATGACACTTTTATTAATAAAATGTGTGTTCGGATTTCGGTACAGCATTTTCAATACAGGTAGGAAATCTCATATCATTATTATAATAAAAAATACTGAGCAAGCACCGGTTGATTGTTTTTTTTTACGTCTTATCAACCTTTTGTAGGCTATTTAACGTTGAAACATATTTTTGAGTTATAAGATTTTTTTTTGGTGAGTGAGTATTTCATTATCAATATTTTACGTATAATGATTTTCAGATACAAGTTCTACTATTTAATCCATATCTAGGGCGGGGAAGATTTGAATCTAAACATTTCCCAAAGGTGTTTATGCGTGAGTAAATGCAACGAAACGACTATATTTCGAACTGAACTCGGCTCTTCGATTTTCAATTCCGAGTCATTATCCATTACACCACCCGCACATCCAAGCTTACAGCACCTGGTACTCACGTCACCCTTCTTGGTACGTTGTTTAACTTCGGAGATCGGGTGTGAATGAGTGAGGAGAATTCTGGGATAGTTTTTTTTATCGCCCTAAGGAAGGCGGGATGCCACTAGCACGCAAGGGGTTACAGAGAGTGAGAGTAAGAGTAAAGAGGTGTGTTTGAGGAAAGGATAACGAGAAGGACGGGTATCAGGGTCAAGGCATCCGAAGATGTCGATTGACATTACATTTGAATATCTGAAGATTATAGCTATCAGGGAAGCAAGTAAGAGGAAGGGAGTTTCACTGTCGGGAAGTGCGAGAGAAGAAGCTGTTGAAGTGGGAGATGCGGTTGCATTTAACGTTTTGACAGTGACAGGGTGGGACCGATATGCCAACCTAGTAGCACGCTTAAATCCACGTAGTTTGGGAACCAGTCGTCAGAGCAATTAGCATGAAAATATTTGTAGAAAAGACGGAGGGAAGCCACATCACGTCTGTGCAAAAGTGACTATAGACGAGATGCCAGATCAGGACTTATCACATTGCATATCCATCTCTGAATTTTGTCGAAAACCTCGAGATAAACGGCGGCGGGGGGGGGGGGGTCACCAGACCATATATGGCAACAGTATTCAAAGCAAGGACGAATAGTTGATTTGTAGATTTGGAGGATGGATTTAGGCGTAAAAAAAACTTAAATAGACTTGTTGTTACTTGATCTCTGGAGAAATCCGTCACAATACTAAACTTCTAATAGTTAATGAAGAAAACTAACTTTTATGATTAAAGATTTCTCTTTTATTTCAGTGGCAAAAGCTATTGTAGATTTAAAAAGAATCGAATTTATCAGTGAAATTTATTAATGAAAATGACGATCAAAAGAAGTGACTATAAAAATCAATCCCCCTCGTTTAGTAATTAACAAACTTTTAGAAATTTTATTATTTTTTTTTAAGAAATCAAATACAAAAAATAAATTGGTTTAATTGAAAGCTTATTAATTGAAATTAATTTCCTTGCACTGGAAAATATTTGGTTTTGAATGTTTGTTTTTTTTTTTTTGGTGTTTTGGGTATAATATTTCTATTCTTAGAAAATCTTTGTCAAGAAAATGATGGAGTCATATTTTTTCTAAATTTACACTAAAATGACAATAAACAAAAAAATAAGTGTTGGAAAGAAAATAAAAATAGCAAAGACGAATAATTTAGGATTAAGAAAAGAAGAGAGGAGAAAGAAAAGAAAGAAAAGGAAGGAAGGAAGAAAGAAAGAAACTACAAGCAGAAGAAAGAAAAAAGAAAGAAAAGAAGGATGAAAAGAAAGAAAGAAAGAAAGAAAGAAAGAAAAGCAAAAAAGAAAAGAAAGGAAGAAAGAAACTACAAGTAGAAGAAAGAAAAGAAGGAAGAAAGAATGAAAAGAAAGAAAAAAGAAGTAATAAAGAAACGATAAACAAAAGAAAGAAGAATAAAAGAAAAGAGAGAAAGAAAAAGAAAAAGGAAAGAAATGAAGGAAAAAGGAAATTGGAAAAGAGAAATAAATGGAAGCAGAGAAAGAAAAAAGAAAAAAAGGAAAAGTATTAGAAAGAAAGAATAGAAAGAAATGGCCGAATGAAAAGGAATTGAATGAAAATGGAAGGAAAATGAAATAATAGTCAAAAAAGGGGAAGGAGAAAAGGAAGGATATACAAAAAATAGAGCAAAGGAAACAAAATATAAAAAGTAAAAAAAAGAAGACGACAAGAAAGAAGAATAAAAGAACCATCGAATGGTTGCGTCTAACCAATTTCAATCATTGGATTGGTTTTCAATCATCGAACGCACCCAGCTATTATCAAAAAGCCACCTCCTTGAGAAATCGACTACGATGAGAGTCGAACCAGGGTTTTATTGCCCGGAACGTTGCCGTTTTAGCCACAAACCCACGCTCTCCAGCGTTACAATCAATAAAAATGCGCCAGGTTTGTTTTTAACGCAAGTTGATATGACAGCTTTCACAATCTAGTCAAAAGCGATTTTGTTTAATGAAGCGCTATTTTAAACTAAACGTTTCTAATGCCATCTCACAATTAAAAACGGAAAGTTCTTTTAGGGCTACAAGGACCGTACGGAACATATGCACCCATTTTGAACATCTCAAGAACTGGCTGCGTTGCCCTGATGTAATGCATTTTCCAAACCCAAAGTCGCCATTTAAGAACCGTGAAAGAGACCAAAGAAAAACATCCACTGCCCTGGGGGTGGGGCTTTCTAATAATAATAGTGAATTAAGTGTGGCATTTTTCTATGATGCAAGAAGTTACAAACTGTGAGAGAATAAGAGAAAAACTACTATTAAGGAGAGAAGATAATAAAAAACAAGAATTAAGAAGACTGAATATAGCGATTGGCATTGCATTTAAATATTTGAAGATCAAAGTTGAGTGGGAAGCAAGAAGCTGAAGGGAGTTTCATGATTGAGAA
This sequence comes from Acanthosepion esculentum, assembly GCA_964036315.1. Taxonomy (NCBI): domain Eukaryota; kingdom Metazoa; phylum Mollusca; class Cephalopoda; order Sepiida; family Sepiidae; genus Acanthosepion; species Acanthosepion esculentum. The sequence continues at coordinate 6,432,761 of OZ038502.1, read as the reverse complement.
TTGCAATAGAAGAAAGTGTTAACATAAACCTTACGGTTACATCTAGCCATTCCAACTGTAAAAAGATGAGACCTTGCCGCCAATCTAGTACTGCGCTTAAATTCAGAAAGTCTAGCTAACAGAGTAAAGTTTATCAAAACAACATGGAATATAGAAATAAAAAAAAGCCAGGGAAGCCACGTTACGGCGGTGGGGAAGTGACTGAAGACAAGATGCCAGGTTAAGACCAATAACATCGCAGATTTTTCTTTGGATTTTATCAAGAATTTGTAAATATATAGCAGGGGCACCAGACAGCAATATTCAAAGTATGGATGAATGGTAGACTTATAAATATGTAAAATCGATTATGGGTGGGGGGGGGGTGACATATTGAACTAAGCTGCAATTGATTGAATCTACTCTTTCTACTACATGTCAGCTAAAAACATTTAAGAAGGCGCAACGAGTCTCCCTCCTGGAGATTAGCATCAACCATTCTTATGGAAAGTAATAAAAAAGATTCTCTCAGATGATTAAAGGAGGGCAGTTTTGGGGGGCGTTAAAATCAACAAGCCACTCCTTGTCCCATTTAACAACAGAAAATAAGAGAAAATAGATTTTATGAACATTTTACCCATTTTTATTAGTATTTTTCTTCTCATTCCATTTCTTTATGTGAGTTTACAGATCATTAGTCCAAACACAGGTGTTTTTTTATTCAAAGCTTACAAAAGCTTCCTATCGTTTTCAAAAAGAAACTTTCATTTGGTTGTATTTATAAAAACAAGTTTAACAAAGGGGGGGAGTAGTAGTTCAAGAGATTGTAGGGTTAAAGGAATACAAAAAGTCTTGTCTTGTTATAGACGATTGCAATCGTGCAAAAACAAACCACTGTTATATCAAGAAAACATAAGTAAAGAAACATTAAACTGACCTTGTGTCACATTCGGTAGCGACGTGGTCGGGCTGAGAACTACTCATATTTAAAGAAAAATTTTAAAATTTTAAAATGATCTCAAACTAAAGGTTTTTATTGTTTTCTTCTGAATTCGTTTTAGATTCTAGAAATATGATTAGTTTTCATAATTGTTTTTTATTTAAAATCTTAACTTTTTGCATTTTATATTTATACTATACTAGCTTAAAAGACACCCTATTGTTCGGCATTTAAGCTCTTAATTGGGGCTTCGGTTTGTTCAGGAGTTTGAGAGTCCCTATTCTTTGCATATTCTCAGCATTAGAAGCTCTCCTGGCTGCCATTTGATCTGGGGTTTCATTTACACGGGACTTTCCTTTTCTCGTTGCAGCCGTGGCTCTTTTGATTGCCATATGGTCCTCTCTTGGCGGAGATTTCTTTTGGCGAGGCCTATTGCTGTATAATACGACAGGCAACAATAAGCTACAGAGGAACTCAAAATTGCTCGCTGCATTGAAGTATTGCATTAATATTTAAGCTTACCTCAACGATAATTCTGCCGCCAATTAATTTAAAGACAATTTGATGTGCGTAAGTCCTTATTTTCTGTACAAACAATTATTTTTATTTCGTGGGCAACTTTCGCAATTAATTTATTCATAAATTTATCTCCAAGTTATAAAAATTGTTATTGTAAAAAAAAAAATCGTTGCAAGAAATCACGTAAAAAAATCGCCGAAAACATCTCGCTGTAATGAAAACTTGAGAATCCAAAATTTCTGTAACATGAGCTATTGAAATTTACAGAGTTGTGTCCCTTTAATTGAAAAGGTGTGACACAGTGATATACAGACAGTCGCATTTATTATATAGATTGTACTATGAATGGAAAAAGATATTAAAATAGTATGAACTGAAAAAGATATGAACAGTTTTAAACACGGTATATTTGTAATATAATTCATAGTAAGAAAAATCACTTTCCTTCACGTTGTTTGGATCTTTTCCTTTTTTCTGAAACAATAGCTTGTAAAACTTTTAAACATGTCTCATATGCGAAAAGAGTCTGTAACCCTCATTCCAGAAAATATGAACAAGCGAAAAGCAACAAAAAAAGAGTATTTAAACAAAAAAAATACATATTTGTAAAAAGAAAAAGGGTTTATTTTATGAAAGAATCAGATAAAAGATATAGAACCAACAAACTTTAAACATTTAATATCAGATTTAGCGTCCCCCCTTTTAACAAATGACTCCCTGCCCCACGATTTTTTTAATTTGTAACGCCCTTCATGAAATAGCGAAGATGAAGCCAATGGAAATTCCACGAACCTTCCGACTCTTTTGAAAATGGAAATTGTGCTGGAGATACTTTGAAACGGACTAAGTTGTCATTGCCCTAGGTAGGCTCCTTTTTTTTCTTTCTTTCTTTCTTTTTTTCTTTCTTTCTTTCTTTTTTTTTTTTTTCCTTAATATTATGCGGCTAAATATTTTCCGGGCAGATCTCATATATAATTAATATTTTGCAACGAAATATTTTTTTTTGATATTCTATTTTCGAGAAATTAAATCTGTATTGATATTTTCAGCAAACCTTTTGGCCGACAGCGTATTTTCATTTTGTTTTCCTTTTTAACTACACTCCTCATTCAATTTACATTAAACGCAAGCAAACGATGACAGAAATATAACAAGATCAAATAAAATCCGGGTCGTTGTAATAAAATGTTGACTTGAGAATAATTTGGATAAAGGATGCAATTAACTGCTTCAGACTAATTGGAATTCCCAGGCAAATTACGTGGATGCTTGATAGACATGAGAGAAATGCGAGTCTATGAAAAAAAATCTAGCAGATCATTTGTAAAGGTTTCTTTATCTGTTGTCAGCCGGGTACAGAGGGGAAAGTTAATACGGCGGCTATCTTTGTGATTTGTGATTTCAACGATTCGATAAAATGAAATGCGCATGCGTACACGCAAGCGTTTTAAGGAACAAGCCGAGATAAACATACACGCCCACTCTTCACTTCCCAGACAAGACACATTTAAATAGATCTCAAATTTAAAGCATTTGTATATTCTTCTAAGTACACATATAACTAAATTCAGGAAGAGTCATTTCTATCAAATTACTGGGCATCGAATCATAAGCAATTTCTGTTTGGGGGAAATAACTTACAATGGCGAATGTGTAATATTAACGGTATAACAACACCTTATGGGTCATTTTATGACGAAATTGAATTTTGGGGGGGTGTATTAGTAATTTCTTTGACAAAAAATATATTGCTGCTACTTTTTTTTCTTTTCTAAAGATGTATTGCTGGTATTTTTTTGACTATGAAAATGGTATTTTTACTTTAATATTTTTATACTTTCATAATGTTTTGACCCCAGTTTGGAGGTTAACTATTTAACTGGGACCCTAACAGGTGCTACCACCCCGGGACAGAGTGGACCTGAGAACAACAACTAAGAAGTGATTCCACGTTCCTCAAATCTCCCGATCAGAGGTTTTGCTGTCGGATGTTGTTTGCCGTCATACCCAGGACGATCGTAACTATTAATCCGATGTGTCAGTAAAGAAAAAAATTGGATTGCACATACAACAATGTTCAACACTGAAGACATCGAACTGACAGGATAAATCTCGAAAACCCGCCCTAAAATACGAGCTCCATAGAGGAAAGGTAATATGGTGTGATGGAATCGGCAGGGTTATTATTCATTCATAGATCTTAAACCGTAAGGAAAACACTAAGTGCAGATTTATGAGTCAAGCATCTGTAACGTAAATGTAATGTAGTTCATCAATAGGAAAATGTTATTCTCCTCAAGCTTACGGCCGCATCATGTTTAAACCCCAGTTTCCGTATGATCACATAAATTAAGCAACGTCGAACCTGGTCAGTACCTACATGAATGACCGTTTGGGAATATCATATACTGTAAGCTTGGTTCTGTGTTTAATGTAATGGATAATGGCTCGGAATTTGGAATCGGAGGGCCGAGTTCGAATTACGTTTGAGTTCTTTTAATTCACTTACTCGCAAATACTCTTGGGAAAGGTATGAATCAACCTCTTCTCCCACCAGCTATGGGTTAATTAGTAAAATTTGTATCGCTACATCATTATTCTCTCAAAAGAATCTTCCAATCTAAAATTGTTTTCTGGCTTTAAATAATCTTCAAAGGGCTGATTTACCGTAAAAAAACGAATCAATCAATCAACCATTTTATTCGCAAGGATTCATTAAGCAAAAATAACACGAGAAAAAATGTCGAACTCAGTTTGTATGTTCTACTCCACCCACCATATTCAGCTGGCCTTGCATAAACAGATAAATTACCTTTATCATTTGCTTCAAAACGCTTTGATGCTGAAACTTTTCCCTAATGAAAACAAATTCAGAAGTTTGTTGAAAATTATTTTCTCATAAAGCTTGTCGGATTTAACAAAATGGCATCGAAAAACTGCACCAGTTATTGCAAACGATGGTGATTATACGAAGGCAAATCAAGTTGTCACATTGGCTTCTGAGCAGGCGTGCTTATAATTAATACTATCGGTCATGTGGTCGAAGTTTGAGATTGATTGCGTTAGTTTTCTTGCCGCTGTTACAATGTACACATGCCCGCTCCGCTAGCAGTGTCCACCAAGGAGGAACAAAGAGCAGTTACCCGAATCTGCAGAGAACATGCTGCCTCATGACTGATAAATAGAAAGAAACAGTGAGAGGAAGAGAGGTGGTTATAGGCAAAGCCTGAGATAGATAGATAGATAGACAGATAGATGATGAATATTGTCATTTATATATATATATATATATATATATATATATATATATATATATATATATATATATATATAGTTTATGTCTGGCTGACGTTAGCTGCTAATCTACGTGTCATGACCCATTTATGAAAAATAATTAAAATTTTATTTTTCTTCGCTTAGTTTAAGCTTAACGTTGGTCAAATGTAATTGGTTGATCAGAGTAAAGGCTACAAACCTTATAACCCTCACTTTTTCTTTCCTTTTTTTTTCGTAAAAAGAGGTTGTATTTTGCTTTTAAACCTAAATAAATAGTTCACTGGCCAGTAATTTAAATCGCTTGATGAGTTGCATTGAAACACGACTGCAATTGTGCAGCGATTTTGACATGGTTTCGTAGTAATATCCCAAAATAAAAATTATTTCTCTCTCTCTCTCTCTCTTTATATATATATATATATATATATATATATATATATATATATATATATATATATATATATATATATAAAGGTAGATAGATAGTGAACATAGATAGATAGAATCAAACAAACTGGTATATAACAGATAACCATGAACATAGATAGATAGATAGAAGACATTGAGATAGATAGACAAGAATAGTATTAGATAGAGAAAGAAACAGTCTATGAGAGATAGATAAAGAGAGGCAGAGGGATGGTTATAGGCAAAGAATGAGATAGATAGATAGATAGATAGATAGATAGATAGATAGATAGATAGATAGATAGATAAGTGGCTTTGTCCAGCACAAGATCAATATATTTGGGCAACAACTATTCTCTATGCACCCACTAAAAAATAAATTCATTGTTGGGCGAAACATGATTTCATCATGCAATACTCTGAGTATTATTAAATCTAATTTTCCTGACTCCCCTACCCCACCCTCACCATATCGACCCTTTTTTTGGGCTGATTAATTAATTTCAGGTTTTTAAAAACTTAACGTTTTACTTCCAATTTTGAGCTTCTATTTTTTGTCATTTCCTTTTTTCGATCTGCCATTCTATTTTTCATTTATTTTCTTTGCCGTGGGAGTGATATCCGTTCTATTTGGATTAGCCGTAAGCAATCGGTAGGCCGGCACGCGAATCCGCGTCCTCAATCCACAAACGGGCACACATCTACACACAGTTACGCACAATGCAGACACACACTGGAAAAGTGGCTACATCCTGATATTCTGCCACACCTGTCGTCACTGTTTACTATTTTAAGCTTTCATCTTTCTAAAGAATACCAGGATGTAGCCAACAGAATCTTACCTAGCCCACAGCCAACATATCATTCTTGAAAATGACTGAGGCAGCCAAAAGTACTTGAACAAACAACAGAAGAAGCAAGGACTTTGGACTGTTTATCCACAATTTGGATCCCAATAGACAGCCTGTTATTCGTAAATCGTAAAACTACAATAATGTCGCTTCTATTTAATCTAAGTTATATATATATATATATATATATATATATATATATATATATATATATATATATATATATATATATATCGATAGATAGATAGATCCAGGTAAAATGCGAAGAAATGGAGTATAATTCCACTGTACATAAAATTTAATTTAAAAGAGGGCTCAATACAGAAAAAGAGCTAAATATTATTTATTTTAGGATATTAAAACAAAAACATGTTAAAAGTCGCTACACAATTACAATTATGTTTCAACACTACAAATGTGTCTCCTCGGGCGATGATAAACAACTGGCGAGTGAACGATTATTTTAATTTCAAAAGCAGAATACTTGCTCTTTTTTTCGAGAAAAAAAAAACAGAATTAAAAATAGGCTTGTGGGGTTGACAGTGATTAACCAATCGATTGTGACCTATGCTAAATTCAAATTCTCCGAAAAAATTTTTTTTACTATATAGGTCATGACACGAAGTTGTCTGCATATAAATCCTAGACAATTTCATTATGGACAGATACAAATGGTTACATTATTTGGTAAGATGTATAGAAGTCTGGCACTCAACTTTCCCAACTTTCCACACTTTTGCTAAATAAGTGTGGAGGTAATATCTGTGTGTGTGTGTATATATATATATATATATATATATATATATATATATATATATATATATAGAGAGAGAGAGAGAGAGAGAGAGAGAGATATTTGTTTGTTGGAAAACCTTTAATTGTTTTCTAATATATTATTATAATAATTGTGCAGAAATATATTCAGTCTGACAAGGCAGAATATTTTTCTCGCGGTAGGTTGCCATTTATTTCTGCGGCAGACTGATTACCAACCATGGCTAAAGAAGCCATTCAGTCCTGCTATTTAACCCATAGGGAGACGAGATGGCTTCATGCCTTTCCAAAGGTTATTTGTACGTAAGTGAATATAACGAACACGACTGGAATTCGAACTCGGCACTCCGAGTTCTCATTTCAAGCCGATATCCATTACTCATTCCTAATGATTAAAGTGACCTCTTTTTTAATTCTGTATCAATCGTTTAAAACATTACATTATATTCCGCTAAGCTTAATATCTGCCTATATTTACACTACTTACCTCGGGCTGTAGTCTTCATCTTTTTTGGCCTATTCACGACGTTTCGGCTGTTGTATACTCCAACCTTCTTCAGGGGATATACATTGGAATTTAGAATCGAAAGTTGTTTAGTCTACGTATATCACATGGAGAAGGCCGGAGCGTACATCGGCCAAAACGTCGTGAATAAACCAATAGAGATGAGCGCAACAGCCCTGAACTTGACCATGAAAAAAAGACGAGATGCGTTTTACTTTTGACATAAGCCTTCTCAAAATGCTGCAATCCTTAAAAGAGCGATGGAGACACTTGTGATCGGACAGTACTGGTGCTGGTTTCTGAAGTTCCGCCGTAGGGATACGAGTCTTGAGAACCAAGGTGATAGAGGACGTCCACCGACCGTTGATAATCGACAGCTGAAAACGCTAGAAGAGCAAAACCCAGGCAAAGTGTCAGAGAAATGTTTAAGATAATGAATGTCTGAATTTCAACACCGTCGGACCATCTCAAGAGAATTGGTAAGGTGATAAATGGGTTCCTCATGAACACAGTCAAAGTGAAAGAGTTCGACGTTTTAATGTATGCCTGATGCTGCTTCTTCGAAATTGAAATTATTCATCAAGCAGCGACTTGTGATGAGAAATGAATCCTTCATGGCAATCGTAGACGATCGGCTTAATTGCTTGATTATGACGAAGCAGCAAAACTCCTTCTAAATATGCATCAACAGAAGATTATGGTGACTGCCATTGGCGTTATTCATTACAGCTTTCTGGAATCTAACTACTGCTGAAGTTTACTGCCAACAATTGGATGAAATACACATTCAGTTAAAAATGCGACCGGACTTGTAAATCGACGATATACGAATCTACTTCAGCATAATGTTCGGCCACATGTTGCCAGGATGACACTGTAGAAGCTCACCCACTTGGGATACAACACTTTGCCACATCCAACATATTTCCCTGATCTCTTATCCCCTGACTACAACTATTTAAATAAAAAGAATGTTAAACATAAAGATTTACTTTTATTTACTTAAACACTTGTATCTATAAAAAGAATGTTAAACATAAAAATATCTTTAAATAATTGTCGGACTTTGACAATTTCATAATGTGTGACGTCATTTGTTTACATTTGATACGCCATGAGCAGTTATGAATGTACGTGAGAGATTCGTGGAAGATTGAAGTTTATAAGCAGTAAATTCGACCTTGCCAACCGAACGATCCTCAGTGGCCGAATCGGTTAAGGCACGTCAGGCTATATGACGGTTCCATATAGGATACAGGTTTCGAATCCTGTCGGAGGACGAATATTTTCTATGAAAATTTCTCGGACATTCAGGCCGGTAAATGTTATTTAATACTGTTTATTATAAACAGAGCATTTACTTAAAAACTTGTATCTATAAAAAGAATGTTAAACATAAAAATGTCTTTAAACATATATATATATATATATTCAACACTTATACTTGAATTTCCAAAGGAGTATACACAAAAGAGGAAAGCTCAACGTGAAAGCCGTTAAATGTATTATTTTTCTTTCCAGCATACTCACAGACGCCGGCACATAAATTCACACTCAAATATATTCATTCCTCAAAAAACATATTTACAGCGGAACATTGTATGAAACATGCACGGTTAGTAAAAAAGCCTCTAACCAAAACGTTCTTATTATTTATCTTGATACTCTCGCTTGTTCCGTTTTTGTTTGTTTCTTTCTTTCTTTTTAGTTCGTTGTTTTCTGCGAATAACCTTCAGGAAAAATACATAAATATTTGGGGCTAAAATAATGCTTTACACGATCACAACACGTTACACACGCAAGGAATTACGCATACTTTCAAACTAAAGTATATAAACGAAAAAGCTAAAAATCTTGATAAGGAATAATGGATAAAAGATGGCGACGGAGAAATCAGAATTTGCCACCAATATCAACGGTCCTTTAGCGTCAAATACTTATAAGGATTTAAGAAAACTAACTATGGAAAGGAAGAGAAGTAGAAACGATACAAGGTACATTTCTTTTTCTTTACCTTTTCTGCTGTTCGACTGTACAGCGATACAGCCAAACAAGGCGAAAGACGGTGTTATATCCTGGTAAAATGGATGCGAGTATAATTTGATAGAAACCTTTCTTCCATCTCAAATGTGTTTTCCTTTTTTCTTCTAGGCATTCAGAAAAAGCTACAATAGAAAGGATTAATTAACGGTGGAAGACAGAATGTTGTGGATTGACAAAATCGCTACGAGCCTCTCGAGACGTTAGATCTATCATACACACATTATATATATATATATATATATATATATATATATATATATATATATATATATATATATGTGTGTGTGTGTGTGTGCATTTGCGTGGATAGTAGTTTTTAACCGTGGAGTTTACGCTTTCGCGATCTTCAGTTACAAACTACTATCCATGCAATCGCATATACTAGCTCTATCACGGATATTGAGCACTTTCCACTACATACCATGCATATATATATATATTGAACAATAAAAATTATTAAAAAATTATAAAAAATTAAAACCTTCAGACACACTGGGTTGTAGATTAATATACTTTCGTTTTTATTATTATTATTTCATTTACATTCCATACTAGTTTCGGCTAACACACACACACACACACACACACACACACACACACACACATATATATATATATATATATATATATATATATATATATATATATATATATATATATATATATATACTCGACATTCACGTCGAATTCGACGTATGAGGGTCAAGCAGCTCAGTTCCTAGAAAACTAACAGCCCAACACCAGCACATGTGATTTGATTATAGTGGTGAAGGTTTTGTGCAGAACCATCCACACTTTTTGAAGGGCCAGATACAGAGAACTGGTGCACTACGTGCCACAAGGTCCCCAAACAAACATCCGCAGGTTTTGAATTCAGAGTTGTCCTTCTCCTAGACCAGTTGCCATCCAAGACTATAGAACCCAGTCTGTCCTACTATTTACCCATAGCTGGAGGGAGAAGAAGATGATTAATACCTTGCCTAAAGGTATTAGGATGTAAGTGAATGTAATGGATCCGACTGGAATTCGAACTCGGCTCACCGATTCCTGAGTCCAAGCCGCTATCCATTATATATATATATATATATATATATATATATATATATATATATATATATATATATATATATATATATATATAGTTAAGTCACGAGAGGTTTTATTTTAATATTTCTATCTATCATACTTAGTATTAGGGGAGGAGGGACCAGACATTGACCTATTTAAATATATATATATATATATATATATATATATATATATATATATATATACATCGCACATTGAGTGTTGCTTTTAAAAATAGTCCTCAATGCAATATAACTGAGCTCTAAACTATATATTGAGTTTCATGTACAGCGTAATTGTCAGGTGGTGTGTATGAAACTCCGAGCCGCTTTCCCGGTGAGGGAAAAACATATATATATATATATATATATATATATATATATATATATATATATATATATATATATATATATATATATATGTTATTTTAGTGGATACCCATATTTGTGTAGATGCTATCTTTTTTGTTGTTTTGTTTTTGAAACAGTATATTTATTTATTTTCATCTGTCGGTCTGAATATTCGAGAAATCTTATTAGAAAAATATACGCTCTCCGGCAGGATGCTCACGTATGTTTTCCTTGGGGAAGCCTTCATTAGATCTGACTTGCTTTGACCTCTCGGCTACAGAGAATCTGCTGCCCCAGTAAAGTCCAAATAATCCTTGTAAACAGATTTATCCTGATTCTCGAAACATACAACCCTGCTTAGCTTCGTATTCTAACGTAAACAAAATATTTTTCATTTATAGATCCGACATATTTTATTACAGCGTTTAAGTAATAAAAATACTTGAAGACCACTATCTAATGAACATACAACCAACATTAAATAAGGCTAGTTCTGAGTGTAACAACAATGTTTTAAAATGTCTATGATATGTTTTTAAAATACTTAAATTATAATTATAAAAAATTAAAATTATATCTATTAAAGTCAGCTCCCTTAGATAAAAAACATGGAAGAACATAATGGCTTCAACAGTTATTTTTTAAAATAATTATAACAGATTGGGTTTTATGCGCATTTGCAAAATAATTCACAACTATGAATTACATTAATTTTTTTGTTTAGCAATTCACCCCTGAAGATGATCTTGGATGAGATTGAAAGTACTTAGGGAAAATAAAAGAAATGAAAAAACTCTGGCGCCTTCTTTAATGAATTTAATATCAACATTAAGAAGTCGATGAGAGAATTCGAGAGGATTAAAATAAAAATAGACATGATATGTATATATACATATATGTTTTTCCTCACGTATATATGTATATATATATATATATGTTTTTTCCTTGATTATTCAACCAAATATGCTTGAATATATAGTTCTGACTTGGTGGAAGTAAAAAAAATAGAAATTGTGCGAACCTTTGAGACTAGCGATAGAGCTGCGATAGGCCGTTTCATCCGTTCGAAATACGTATTTCCCCACAAAATGATAGGCTTCTTGCGTCTATGGGACAATGGTGATGACGACAATGTTAATAAACGGATGTTTTGTAATGGTGTCCAGGAAGGAGGATGAGGTGAATATTTTGAGGACATGTAAGATAGATAATGGTTGACTCTACACATGAAGAGGTTACGATTGTAGTTAATAGAACGGAATCCTCTCGGAAGTTCGTTCCACAATGCAATCTTCCTTACTAATGGTATATATAGAGAAGGTAGTTAATTCAAAGTTGGGTCATAGCTGTAAAGGTCTGAACTTATTGAACTAATATAACTGGTATGAAAATTTGTCATGAAAGTAACGATAGATTCGCGATAGGCTTGCGGCATTTAGTCTGTGAGAAAAAAAAAGGTTTGTGGAGATACAAATAAGTCATTCTCATGCCAGTGTTCTGTTACTAATTCAGGCAGGAATTAAATAAATTTTGATAGGTTATTTTTGTTGCACTCTACTCTATTTGGGGGTGTATCGTCAGTGGTCGTACTTTTGCATTGAAACGGTCGATTCTGCTTAACTAATGTGAATTCGGATGCAGAACGATACTGCTCTTCGGCCTACATCCAACACTCACACATGGCTCAAAAATGTGCATGGGAACTGCGACGGCCACACCCTGGTCGTCAACGGCATCGACTTGCCAAACTGTGTGAAGGTAGTCGGAAGGGTTTCCCGATCTGACCGTTGAAGGGGAACCTGTCTCCTTTACCCACTTGTGCCAAGCTGCCATCGGCAAGTCGCCAGTCTATTGGTAGGAGCTACGCCTCAACATCCCAGGTGCAAGCCATTGCACGATTTGGACTTGAATGTCACCACGAACCATAATTACAAAAGGGGACCCACTGCGACAAAAAGGGGCCCACAGCGACGAAAAGGGGCCCCACAAAGACGAAAAGGGGACCCACAAAGACGAAAAGGGGACCCACAGTGACGAAAAGGGGACCACAGCGACGGCTCAAAATTCGTTAAGTGAATAAATAAATCAAGTGAAATAATACGGAAGATTTTCCCGTATAAAATAAATGCGCTTTTTCTTTTTCGTTATTAGTTCCAGGCTTATCGATGCGCCTACGTCTATATTCACACGTGATACGAATCGTCTCTGAAGATTTACGACCGCTCAAGACATTAATAATTCTCACACCTTTTCTCCGATGGCAACAGACTCGTTTTCCAGCTGGTCGGAGTCTCACCGGCCTTCATTTAAATTCGCCTTTATTTATCCGGTCTTTGCGTATCACTGATTATTGGTTGCTATGGAGATATCATTTTTACCTTCGTAGACGTTATGGCGAAACGGCAAATTAGCGGACACACCTGTCTATGCAAGTGAGTGGAAAGATTTATATATTTCTTTTGTGTATATTCCAAGCAGATTGACCGCTGCAACCAGGAAGTGTACAACATGCAAAATAGCTATTTTTGTATAAGCTGCTGTTCCTCGGGCGTTAGTTCAATCGGTTTCCAGATCAAAGTGAATCTACCCATAATAAATATCACGACAGAAAAATATGAAAATAATAAACTCTATACAATCTTCCAACAAGCACAAGCAGGCATATTTTAGTCTATACTTATTGTGTGTGGTCGTCTTACAGTCTACGTGATACACTACAACACGAAAATATTAAAAATGCTGCTGAAGAAGGCCAGGGCGTACAACGACCGAAACGTCGTGAATATCGCAGTAAAGATGAGGACAAGAGTCCGAACAATATAAATAATTACCAAAGCAATCTACCAAAATGATTACTGAAAATAAAAATATGACAAAACAATGACTAAACAAATTTCACCTTTTGTTAGTTGAAACTGAACGTTTTAAATTTGATTTAATGAAGATATTTAGACAAGTAAATTATATTTATGAGATAGAATTTGAGAAATATTTTACTATAAACCAGTATAAATCTACCAGACATAAAAAAAAACATCAACCCTATCATCTGAACATAGGAAAATATAGTGAATCAGTGAAACACTATCCCGAGGAGAAAACACCTTTTCCATACAACTTAAAGAAACTTTTCTAAATCTTTATCTATCTACAGTTCGTTCTATTTTGGTCTATACTCGCAGTGCGCGGTCGCCTTTCACTCAACGTCATATATTCGTCAGCATCATCGGGATCATCATCTTTCCTTCCTGATGCCTTTCTCTCCTCTGGTGGAGGTGGTGGAGATGGCTGGGAATCAAAGAGAGTTTGACCATTCGCGTGAATTTGATTTTGGTAGCCAGAGAAGCCCACGCATTTAGCTAGAAGCGCCTCCCTCGCGGCTCAGAGGAGACCGAGACAAGCAAGATCTGGCAAATCTGGTTGCATCTGGCTGTCAGATGCGTGATCTCTAAGGTCCGCTTTGGTTACGTCAGCCCGACTGGCACTGCCCTCTTCTACCGGTTTGACCGTTGTGAGCGTGTAGACTAGTGGTTCTCAACCGGGGTTCATATCGACTTCGTGGGTCCATGTAACATTACTGGTGGTCCACAAACAAATAAAGTAACAAATTGGGGTCCACGGTAATATTTAGTTTTCCATAGAGCAATTTCACTTCGGAATAGTTGTTACAACTGCGAATTGGAATTTCTGCAGGTATCTACACCATATTAAAATACTAAAAATCGAAAAACAACTCTAAAACTAGCAGAAAACGAGATCAAGTGATGTAAGTTTTAGCATATATATATATATATACATATGTACATATATGTATAGGTATGAAGAGGAGAGCGATGTACCTGATATATATATATATATATATATATATATATATATATATATATATATATATCAGGTACATCGCTATATATATATATATATATAGCGATGTACCTGATATATATATATATATATATATATATATATATATATATATATATATATATATATATATATATATATATATATATATATATATATATATATATATATATATATATATATATATATCGACTCGGATTGAAGCACCGAAGTGCCGAGTTCGAATTCCAGTCGAATCCATTACATTCACTTACGTGCTAAAACACTTGGAAAAGGTATGAATCCACTTCTTCTCCCCTCAGCTATGGGTAAATAGCAGGACAGACCTGGTTCTATAGCCTTGGATGGCAACTGGTCTACCGCAGAAAGAAATGGCAACCTACTGCGGAAAAATCTGCCTCGTCAGTCATGTATCGAAAGATGCATGATCGCCTAAGCGTCTGTCACGCATGGCACATAACTGACTAAACAGATTCGACATTGTGAAAAGGAGTGACCTTCGACTATTATTGACATCGATGGGACCGAATCTAAAAACCCTTGCATTGCTGCATCAACCACAAGAATCTCATGGAATAATCTTCGCTTTTTTTTCATTTATTAATTCCTCACATATTTTAAAATGTTTTATTGTGAGATATTTTACAAGTGTACATAAATGTTGCGCAGAATTTAGTCGTTAAATACAAGTTTATTTTCATTAAATTAGTTTTACTTCAAAATAAAGCAGATACATTTACTACTTTTATAATACAGCTCCTAAACTTATCTGTTAGTAAAAAATAAAATAAGCTTTTTTTTCATCGAATGATTATGGGGGTCCACTTGTAAAAGTGGTCCATGGTTAAAAAAAAAAACCTTGAGAACCACTGATGTAGAACTTTGCCTTTTCAACCGTTGGGATCTTCGGGGTTGATTGCATTCAATCTCCTCTTCGATCTTATCGCCAGACAAAGTACAAAAACGGTTTACCAAAATGATTCCTGAAATTCAAAATATGTCTCACTCCAATAGAATTAAAAGCCTAGGCTTTTTCTCCATTGAAACTTAACGTTTTAGACTTGACTAAATTGCAGGTAGTTAGAATATCAGGTTTAAATTATGACATAGGTTTCGAAGGTTATTTTAATAAAAGCCAGTACAGATCTACCAGGGGACATCCATTAAAAATTCAACCGCTGCCCTATCGTGTAAACATAGGAAAATATTATTTTTCATAGCGGCTAGCGAATGAACGGAATACACTCTTGCCAAAACTTAAGACGTTTTCAAACAGGAGATCAAAATACCATATTTGACGGTATATAAGGCGCACTTTTTTTTTTTTTACTAAAAATATCTTTTAAAATTCCCCTGGGTCTTATATGCCATATTTAGTCGGTCGAAATTAGCTACCCATCAACTCTTATTAGCTTATACTTTAGAGTAACTTTCATACACCTATTGTCATTATTTAAAAGGCTATTGTCCAGATTAAAAATGTTATCATTGATAATATTCATTATATTAATTTCATCACGTTTAATATTAGTACTTTGTTTCACTAAAATTAGATGTAATAAATTCAAATTATATATTTATAAAATATATTTGTTTCATTAATATTTTTCTTGCGATAAATTCCGATTGCATTTGTATAAATACAATCAGAATTTTTATATCCTAATTATTCCACTAAGACTTTTACAAGACGCAGGTTGTACAGATCATATAAAGGATATAATAAAGTTTTTATAGGCTCATATTCTTTTTCCCTATTATTTTTCGTTTAATTGTAATCATGGTTTGTTTAACCAAAATAATACCTCCTAAATATAGCCTAGGCTGTACCATTTACTAATAATTTTACTAATTGCTAATTTTTTTCTTGATTTGCCTTGCTGAATTTGGGGTGCGTCTTATACACCCGTGCGTCTTATATACCGTCAAATACGATATATTTTGATTAAAAGATGATAACTGTATTTGCATACAATGTCTCTTTTAATGTCTTAAACACCTTCCAAATTCAATGTTTCTTTCATTCCAGTTCTATGCAATAGAACTCCAGTGTTCTTTGACATGTCCTTTCAGTTCTGTTTGCTTTCCCATGTTGCTCTAAAGTCTGCTGGGTCAATCAATCATTAAATAAATAAATATTTTTTTTTAATTTTTTTTTTTTTTTTCACTAGTGATGGCGACCTTATGCCTCCATTAATCCTCCCACAGAGCTCAGACTCAACACGGAAGCCTTCATCAATTGCTTTGAGGAGGTAGTGTCCATAGGTCAAGAGGGTGGCTGCTGGAAGAACCTATATCTAGCAACAGGACTCTGCACCGTACTATACAAACAGAAGAACCCAGTTATGGGTGTCAGACAATTCCTGCAACCACATCACCTCTTACATCTGGTTATCTAACTCCCCAGACTGCAACCCCCTTGATTATTATGTGTGGGGCGCAGTTGAGCGAGAGACCAACAAAACTCCTTGCAACACCAAAGATGAACTGAAGACAAGGATTATAGCAACATCCACCAATTCAAACAAGGAGACCGTCTAGAAAAGTTGCAGGAGATTCCGAAGTCGTCTGGAGGATGTGGTTTGAAGCCAATGGCGATTTTATTGAATAAATTTACACTTTTGTATTTCAAGACATTTTTGTGTAACTTTAGTAAATATATCTGTTAAAATGAGATGTCAATTTTTTTTTAATTTTTTTTTTTTTTGCGTCATTTTGACGACAATTTATCCATCGCAGGCTGTATAGAGTGAAACGCGATGTTTTGTTTCTTTTGATAAACAGCGTAAGAAAAAAGAAAAGTAGACGTTAATGGCGAAGAAATGGAAAACGACTTTATTTGTTTTTTGGAAAAAAAAAATTCTTTTAGTATTGTCAATCTGGGACAAGGTTACGAAGCGAAAATGTTCTTCGTGCAAATCTGTTTTTACCGATATAGCTCGATTATGTATTGGATAGGTTCAGTACACCCACGCACGCGCACGCACATACACATAGGTACATAAAGAAAGAAAAAGAAAGAAAGAAAGCGCCTGAGATAGGTAGGAAGAGGAGAGCGATGTACCTGATATAGGACCGAGTGAAAAAAAAATGAATTCCAAAAAGGTAAAACTGACAGCAGAACTTGAAGACGTCATTCAATATGTTGTTAGCGAGAGAAAGAAATGCCCTGTTAATTTTAAAGTTTCCAAAACGAAACTACACTATTTTAGTCATCTTAGAGAAACGTTTTGACCTTAGAGTAACGCGGCTGATGCTAACTTCCGGGGGAGGAATTCGTTACTTCTCCTCGGTTTCAGGTTTTTTGATTGACATGAAACGGAATGATTATATTGAACCAATTTGTAGGTCTACTGCTAGAAAGGTTGGTTCCCTGTGTCGGCCACACAATTTTTCTCGTCATAATCCATCTTATACATTTATAAATCTACCATTCGTTCGTGCATTGAATACTGCTGTCATATATTGTCTGTTACTTATGTTATATATCTCAATGTATTGACAGAATCAAAAGAAGGGTCTCTAATGTTATAGGTACTGAGCTGCTTTCTCAGCTTTAGTCACATTCTCATATATATATATATATATATATATATATATATATATATATATAGACAAACACACACAGACACAGACACAGACACACACACACGCACATATATATATAATTAGTAGTAGTAGTAGTAGTAATCTTATAAGTATAAGAAATTATACTCGTTCGGAAAACCTTCGGTGTCTTGATTTGCAAATAATCAAACCAATACCAAAGGGAATAAAAGGTCTAAGAAAGAAAGAACCAAGAACATGTACGTTAGCCGAAAATAATCGTCCAGCATGCAAGTCCAAGGCCCAAAGTAAAAAACCTCGATACGAGTACACAAAATAACTAAATAAAGGGCTCAATACAATAAGTATAGCAGACCTGGATAAACCTAGAGAGCCAGACAAACCTACCAAGATTTCACCTAAGCGGATCGTCAGCGAAGGCTGGCTTACAAGGTAAGAAAGCTTATAGTCAAAAAAAGCCGGGCTTCCATGACGATCCGTTTAGGTGAAACCGTGGTTGGTTTGTCTGGCTCTCTAGGTCTAACTATATATATATATATATATATATCTCAAAAAAACAAAAATTACCTCAACATGGGATAGTCTATTTCAAGACGTTCTGTACGCGGCTATCATCAGCCCCGTAGTGTCTGTCTCAGAGCATGCTTAGGGGCTGATGATGGCCGCGTACAGAACGGCTAGAAACAGATTATTCCATGTTGAGGTAATTTTTGTTTTTTTCTGTAAAAAATACATATGTTCTGTTACAATAAATACATCGAACTCTCTGTGGATCAGTTTGAATAATTAACATTACTAGGATCCACTCTAATTATAACAGCTGATCGATTACCTGTAGTATATATATATATATATATATATATATATATATATATATATATATATATATATATATATATATATGTGTGTGTGTGTGTGTGTGTGTGTTTGTGTGTGTGTGTGTGTGTGTATTCTAATAGATACAAATTAGATCAGGCAAAATGTATTCATAAATGGACTATTTTCTTCCGATTTAAGCAGTACCTATCACGATTTGATGATAGCCCTCCCAACTTCTTCATCTGTTTAATGCCCATCAAGATTTTCCCAAGGGGAATAACTGCCTACTTATAATCCCCAACGGTTAATCAAACTAAAATATTCAGCTAAAGGGAGTTGGGATGATTCCTGTGTGGAAAAGCCCAAAATAGAATTCCTAAGTGGAAGACTAAAAAGACCGAAAGAAATAAAGGAAGAAGATAAAGAAGCAAAAGTAAAATATTTCAGAAGAAAGAAAGAAGACAAAAAAGGAAGCGAACGAAGGATTTCAGAAGAAAGATTGAAATGCAGATGAAATGAGACCAAAGATGTTCCAGAGGAAAAGAAAGGAAGAATGAGAGAGAGGGGGGAATGAAAACTAAATAAATAAGAAATAAAGGAGAGAAAGAGAAAAAAAGAAGGCAGAAATGAGACAAATTGCGAAAGAAAGAAAGAAAGAAAGAAAAAAGAAAGAAAAAGTAAAGAAAGAAATAAAGAAAAAAGAAATAAAGAAGGAAAAATGAAGAAAAAAGAAAGGACGAAAGAGTCAGCTAAGAAGACATGGGGGAAGAAGGAAAAGGAAAAAGAGATAGGAAAGTAAGAAGCGCGAAAAACAAACATTAAGTTTCCAAAAAAGGAATGAAAGAAAAAAGAAAGAACAAAGAAAATAAAGAAACAACCTAAAAGAAAGAAAGGAAACAGAAAAAGAAAGAAAAGAGGAGACATTAAAAGAAAGAAAGGGAGGAACTAAAAAGAAAGAAAAAGAAAAACAGAAAGAAAGAAGAAAACAACACAACACAAGGAAGTAAGATATGAAAATATGAACGCGATCAAAATATATGTAAAAAACGAAAAAATGCAGAGAGAGAGAGAGAGAGAGAGAGAATGGAAAGTTCTTTGATAGCTGAGGCCGCAATCCGTAGAGGAATTGAAAATGGTCTGGCCTTAGGGAATACTAAAAATATTTCTAGTCTAACCTCCGCCGACCCCCAAAAAGTGACATGTCGGATCCTTGTGTGGTCTGCTGAGACAACCGGTGCAAGCTTATATATGCGATGAATCGATTTCAGTCCCTTTCTTTCTTTCTTTCTTTCTTAATCTGCTCACATTTATCTATCTATCTATCTATCTATCTATCTATCTATCTATCTATCTATCTGTCTGTCTGTCTGTCCCGGCATATCTGTCTGCTGTCTGGTACTGTTAAATGATTTCAAACTTATAAAATCTATTTAACCTGAATATACTCTTTCTGTTTATTATTTTCTTTTTGCATTGCTCTTCGTTCTCTGACACAATATTTAAAATTGATCTGATCGCCTCCTTATCGCACCGAGCCTCTCCCCACAAACGCAAGTTTACCCTCTAAATTTATTTAATGTTCGGACTAAAAATGTCGGAATCTCACCCATCCAGCGTCTTCTTCCGTGTTTCCCGCTCCCCGTTCATTTTCCGACGTTAGTGTCAATTGTTAATTCAATTTTCCCTCTTTAAAATTTCCTCTTGGACAGCCGAGGATTTCCGCTCGTTTGTACTCAGTAGCACTCTTTCGGTTTCTCTCAAATTGCCTCTCTCTAATTATCTCTTTAATTTCCTCTATTTCTCTCTTTTCCTCTCTGTAATTAACTTTTATCACTCTTTCCCTCATTCTCTCTCTCTCTCTCTCTCTCTCTCTCTTAAATGCTTCCTTTTTTTCTTATTCTTTCTCTTTTCTTTCGGTTTTTCCATTCGTTTTCTTTTTCTTTCTCTCTCGAATTCTACCTTTTTTATCCTTTCTGTCTTTTTTCTCATCCTCTTTTTATATTGCATCTCGCTCTCTCTCTCTCTCTCTCTCAAATTCTTTCTTTTTCTTACCCTTTCTCTCTTTTTTTCTCGCCCTCTTTCTATATTACCCCTCGCTCTCTCTCTCTCTCGGTCGAATTCTCTGTTTTTCTTTCTCTTTTTCTCTTTTTTTTCGTCTTCTTTCTATATTACATCTCGAAATCTCTTTCTCTTTCTCTCTTTTTTTCTCCCTCATTCTATATTATATCTCGTTCTTTCTCTCTCTCGAATCCTCTCTTTTTCTTTCACTTTCTCTCTTTTCTCTCTATATTATATATCATTTTTCTCTCTCTCTCTCTCTCTTGAATACTTTCTTTTTCCTTTCTTTCTCTTTTTTTCTTTTATCCTATCTTTTCTATCTCTTTCTATATTTTCTCTCGGTTTTTCTTTCGCTTTCCCTCTCTGTCTCTCTCCCTCTCTCGCTCGCTCATTCTCGAAGCCTCTCTTCTTTCTGTTTCTCTCTTTTTTTCTTGCCCTCTTTCTATATTTTTCTTTCGCTTGTTCTCTCTCTTTCTCTCCCTTTTTCACTCTCTTTTTTCTTCACGTAACATTAGTTTTCCCTTTCTATTTCCTCCTCCCCTCTCCTAATCAGGTGCTATTTTATCCTCTCTTGCTCTCCAATTTAGCACGGTGAGACGTTCTGATATTTTCAAAACCTTGTAGCATGGCATAAGGCCACCAATGTGAAGCAGCCAACAAGGTTCCATGTGTTTACCACTAGGATGATCCGATTTCATTAATATTATTATGCCTTTTACATTAACAAAGCCTTCTTTGGACTACGGGCATATCAAGTTGAAACACCAGTTCTCGTACGATCACCGAAGTTAAACAACATCGAACCTATCCAGTACTTAAATGAGTGACTACTTGAAAATATCAGGTGCTGTAAGCCTGGATGTGCGGCTGGTGTAATGGATAATGGCTGGGAATTGGAAATCAGAGAGACGAGTTCGAATTCTAGTCGGGTTCGTCATATTACGCTCAAATACTCTTGGGAAAAGGGTAAATCCTATGCTTCTCCCCAGCTATGGGTTAATTAGTAAATCATTATATATATATATATATATATATATATATATATATATATATATATATATACACACACATTAAAAAATATTTTCTTTTCAGGAAGATCTACGCCAAATCTATTTAACAAGAAAACGAAAGGCATAGGGAAATTGTCCATTTCACTTTGGCAGAAAGTGTGGGGGATAGAAAGAGTGTGTGTGTGTGTGTGTGTGTGTGAGAGAGAGAGAGAGAGAGAGAGAGAGATAGGGGGAAAGACAGACAGACCGAGAGACAGACAGACAGACATACTGAGAGAGAGTTGAGATAGATAAATCTGAAGAGAATAAGATAGATAAGAGACTTAGATAGATAGATAGATATGAAAAGACTGAGATAGATAGATAGATACATAGATAGATAAGAGACAGAGATAGATAGATAGATAGATAGATAGATAGATAGATAGATAGATAGATAGATAGATAAGAGACTGAGATAGATAGATCGATAGATAGATAGTGACAGAATGAGAAGGAAAGATATGCAGATAGAAAAAGTTAGACAGAAATGTAAGAGATGCACACATATAGAGACAGTGATAGGTTAAAAGATGTAAAGAGAGACACAGAAATGGATAGAGAGAAGCAGATAGAATAATAGAGAGAGGTGTGGAGGAAGATAGAAAAAGGCAAAGGACAACAGGACGGAGAAAACAGAGAGACACAAGTGACGAACCTGGGAACCTGAGAAATAACTTTGTAGGTTGTTTTTTTTTTTCAAAATGGCGGAATGCGGTCAGGGATTTGGCGGGAACAGGCCAGGAAAACGGGCGAGGCTGATCGGGAAGTCCGCCAAAGTTATTAATCAAACTGTCTTTTTCATTGGACGCCGATTGATCGATAAATGCCAGGGATGAGAGAATCGGAGGAAGACGAAGTGAGAAGATAATGAAAACGGAGTTTACAAATATCAAGAGGAAAATGCGGAGGTTTTGTCGCGTAACGAGTGGTGGGGTAGGGTGGGTTGGGTATTCCAGTTGAATAGTTTCCGAAAAGATAGGCTACTAAAAAAGAAAAAGAAAAAGTGGCACACTCTTAATTTCTGGACAAACCGATCCAATCCAAGGTTTGTAGAGCTATTGAGCCGAGCGAAAATTAAATTGAATGAATCGATCTTGAAATTTATTGATTTCAAAATCGATGAAGACTTTTCAGAATTTCTTTTATTTATTCAAATTCCACAATTTTCTTTTTAAGATTTTTCATTTTTTTGTCTTGTTTTCTACAAATCTTAAATACGGTTTGTCTTTTTTTATTTCAAATGTGTCTAAATAATTATATATTTAACATAAGTTACCATACGATTGAATCACGATTATATATATATATATTTTTTTTTTTCTTGTGAATTTATATATATATATATATATATATATATATATATATATATATATATATATATATATATAAATATAAAAGTAAACATTGAAGTCAGACGCGACAGTCTGTTTCATGCAAGACGCAATCGACAGGCTTGACGAATGCATCTAGCAAGAAACAGACTGTCGCCTCTAAGTGTTGACTTCAATGTTCACTGTTACATTTACACACGCTCTATCTCTGATATTGAGCACTTTATCCCAAAAATATAGCACGCCATAAGAGTATATTTCTTCATATATATATATATATATATATATATATATATATTGATAAATAATATTATCAATATGTATCTATCTACATATATATATATATAGTATTATATTAGTGGTCAATATATATATATATATATATATATATATATATATATATATATATATATATATATATATATATATATATATATATAAATTCCGAAGAGGATAGAATCCAGGTAGAACTCAATGTTCAGGGACAGAGTAAGAATATAATATAAAAGGCTCAAAAACTAATATTCCATGGTTATAATTTATTACATTTGAATCGTAATCCCGATACAGTTCATCAGACCTACAAATTCAAATTCAATCTCAAATTCAATATCACATATATATATATATATATATATATATATATATATATATATATATATATATATGAATAATTTCTCAGCGTTAACCTGTAGAAAAAGACAATATTTATAAATATATATGACAATAGCAAATGTAGACTTTGAAACGCGTCGGCAACTATTACAGTTTTCCTATTGTCATTTATCTATCTATCTATATCTATATCTATCTACCTATCTATCTATCTATCTATCTATCTATCTATCTATCTATATATATATATATATATATATATATATATATATATATATATATATAGTTTATGTCTGGCTGCCGTTAGCTTCTAATCTACGTGTCATGACCCATTTATGAAAAATAATTTAAAAATTTTTTTTCTTCGCTTAGTTTAAATTTAACGTTGGTCAAATTTAATTGGTTGATCAGAGTAAAGACCACATCCCTTATAACCCTCACTTTTTCTTTCTTTTTTTTCGTAAAAAGAGGTTGTATTTTGCTTTTAAACCTAAATAAATAGTTCACTAGCCAGTAATTTAAATCGCTTGATGAGTTGCATTGAAACACGACTGCAATTGTGTAGCGATTTTGACATGGTTTCGTTGTAATATCCCAAAATAAAAATTATTGCTCTCTCTCTCCCTCTCTCTTTCTCTCTCTCTCTCTCTCTCTCTCTCTCTCTCTCTCTCTATATATATATATATATATATATATATATATATATATCTTAATGTATATTTGGCCAGCAAGGAATATTCAATTAATTTTTTATTTAGTTGTTCCAACGTTCTTATGTTTTTGTTCCGTTTGCTGGGAGTGAGTGAGTACAAAAATTTTCCATAATTTTCTTTGTCCAAAGCGCTTTCGCCCACAGCCTGAGCCATTTTCCAGGGGGTTTTGTTTTTGGAGTTGTTAGTTTTTCTTCATGTTTTGACAGTTTAATTTAATTTTATTTTTCTGTCGTATAGAATAGGAACGTTTATTTCGAGTCTTCGAATGACGAGTGCAGTTGAAATTCCAGTGAATGTCTTTCTATTTTAAAAAAAAAGAAGTCGATTCCCACTGTTAAATAAGGCGTGGTTGATAATATGTGGTTGGTTGTAGTGATTTTCCAAGCGTGGTTTAGATGTTGCACAAGGTCGAAAGTAAGAGGCACCCAATGAGTATCGAACTCAATACTCAGTCGTAATTATTCTAGCGAGACAAGCTTGCTAACCTTTACGCCACGTCGAAGTGCTCGGTTGGTTGGTTGTATTTGTTTAGAGGCATATCAACACATCTATGGGTTCTTTAATGCTGAAATCTAAATATTTTGTATGCAATTTTATTTTATTATTTTTAGATAACATTGTATTTAGTGATACAATTCTTATTAATTAACCCATAGCTGGGGGGGAGAAGAAGTGGATTCATACCTTTCTCAGGGGTATTTACACATAAGTGAAGATAACGAACTCAAATGAAATTGGAACTTAGTGCTACGAGTAACAATTCTGGGCCATTATCCATTACACCACCTGCACACCCGAGCTTACAACACCTCGTATTTCAAAGCGGTCATCCGTCTAGGTATTGACTATATATCGAAGGTGAAAAAACAGTGATTGCTAATTAGCTCATTTTGTGACTTTATTTATGGGAAAAGATTTACTTTTGATTTCGTTAAGTTTCCTTTGAGTAGATTCACGAATTTGCTTACAAGATTTCTCGATTTACTTTATTCGGACTATTGTCCTAATTTTTGTCGCCATATTTATTACAACGTTTCGGCCGTTGTACGCCCCGGCCTTCTTCAAGTGGTTGAAATGTAGAACTGGACCTTTTATTTCGCTCACTGGGGTAGACAGTTCTAGTTCCACTTGTCATGTGTAATGGATGTCAGTTATCAGTTATCTCCTGTTAACTCCCCTCTGAAAGTTCTCCACTGCCTTAACCAGGTAATGAACTCGCACTCTTTGGGTCCTGTCACTGGATCTAACTAATGCTTTTATCCACTGTGCCATGTGTCCTTGAAAAAGGCTGGAGCGTACAACGGCCGAAATGTTGTAATAAATATGGCGACAAAGATGAGGACAATAGTCCGAATAATGTAAATAGTGTACATAATACCTCATCTCAGAAATATAGACAGACACTGAATCTCTCTCGAATATTCAAACCAGTAGGGGAAAATAAATAAATATACTGTTTAATAAATAAACGGAGCGTCTACTCAAATATGGGTATCCACTAAAATTAACGTTTAAGTAATAAAATCTGTCGGATTAATAAATTAAAAAATCCATTACTTCTTTAGATATTACTTTGTTTACGTTAGGCTACAAAGATGAAGAAAAATGAAGGTTTGGAGAGTCGCTATAAGTGTTTCTAAGGCACTGTTCATCTGCCATAGGCGACGTACTACTTAGCTGAGTCGCTATAAGCACGTCGGATATAATGTCGATTTCTTCTGTCAAGTTGGACGCAGGTTTGATCCCTGCCGGAGCGAGCATATTTTTACTTTAATATGATTTCTATCATATTCAGGCCGGTAAACGAAAATACATCAATAAACTGTTTGATAAATAAACGCAGCGTCTCTTTACACATGGGTAGCCATTAAAAAGAACTTTGAAGTAATAAAAAACTAGTTGTCTGTATCCAAATGAGGCACACATTTGTTTTGTTTGTTATTTTTATGAATACAATCTCAGGGTTTCTTCGTTGTGTAAGGAACTAATTGTACCGAGAATTGAGGTCAAATTTTGGCTAATGTTCCGTCAAGTTTCTGTGGAGTTCTACACATTCCTAGTATTATGGGCTTCATCGGAATACCTAAAGGGGATTTGTAAAATAAAAAATGAGCTCTCGAGATTACAAAAGAGGCCCAAAATATTGTAAAGGCAAGCAGACACTTCAAGAATGACCAAAAGTACATAATCCATTTGGTCTGAATTCATGAAGGCAGAGACAGATGAATGGATTGTTAAGATAGGAGAGGTAGACATCGAAAGGGGGTAAAAAACTAGAGAATTATTAACTGATTGAGATAGATAGATAAATAATGAAAGATGTAGATAGATAGATAGATATGAACTGAGATTGATAGATAAATAGATAATAACGATTGAAATAGATAGATAGATAGATAGATAGATAGATAGATAGATTAGGAACAGACTGCGATAGATAGATAGATAGATAGATAGATAGATAGATAGATAGATAGATAGATATGGGTAGAATGACAGAGAGAGAGAGTGAGTGAAGGGGAGAGAGATAGGGGGAGAGATAGACAGATATATATGAACAGACTGATAGAGAATGACATCTGAAGAGAATATATGTATATGTGAACAAAATGAAACATGTTTTTTTTTACTTTTCATTTGGTCTGAAAAACTGAGGTTTCAGAGAAAGAAAGAAAGTAAGTGTAACAAAAAATATTTTCTTAAAAAAAAGAAAGAAAACAGATTTAAATAATGCGTAGGTGGACAAATATTTTTTACTGTTGAAAATATACAGCATATATATAAATATATATTTGTGTGTGTGCGCGTGTGTGTATATATGTATGTGTGTGTGTATATGTGTGTGTGTGCGTGTTGTGTGTGTAATGTGATGGAGAATGTGTTGGCCTAATGTTCTAAGTGGAGACAAATTTATTTCCTACGAAATGAGCATTAGAAAATTTTCTGAAATTTATTGCGCACGAACGCTGGTATCTAGCACAAGAGGCAAATGCGAAATTATTTCAGCCTTCAGACACACACACACACACACACACACACACACACACACACATACATATATATATATATATATATATATATATATATATATATATATATATATATATATATATAATAGAAACGTAAAAAGCCAGGTAATATCTGTTATATTTAACAATATATGATTGAATATATATGTATATATATATATATATATATATATATATATATATATATATATTATTGTAAAATATTATAACAAAAACATATATATATATATATATATATATATATATATATATATATATATATATATATATATATATATATATATACATAAATATATATATTCTGTAGGGGATGTAAAACATTTTATTAGTGCTTTTATTGAAACATCACTTAGAATTTAAGGTTGCTTTTTTTTTAGAATTGTAACATAAGACAACCCTCATTTTTAAGGGTGATTTTTTAAATTTAAAGGTGGTTTTATACGCGAAAATATACGCTAAATCAGCATTTCTTATTTTCTCTGAGAACAGCAAAAATTCTTCAAACAATATAGTTTTTGAATTCCGAACCAATTTCTGTGACTCCACGTGTTCGTTTCTTCTTGCTAAGATTCCATATTCGACCTTAAAATCCGAATGACTTTTTAACTTCGCTTCTCCAGTGTCATCCAAAGCCTTTCCTGGCAAATGTTGAACTGTATATTTTTTACCCCCGAACCTAAAGCCACTATACAAAGCTTAGAATAGCTCATGATCAAACATAATAGACATCCGTGAATTACTGATAGCCCACAAGAAGCCAGAGACGTCAGAAACGCAACATAGAACCAGGCAGAGAATGTCGATAGGCAGGACTTCTGGGGCTGGAAAGGTAAGGCGAAGAATACCACAAACATGGTTGATGATGATTTGGCAAAGGCCTTTCTCCTGCAGTGAACTTGTAACAGATTATACTTACAAAGTTATATACTAAAAATCAGTATATATACTGGGTGTATGGAAAACAAACTTTTACAAAGGTTTCCTCACGCCAAACAAGGACAAAAGTCCGTATAAACATATTATTAAGTTTAAAAAATATTCAGCAGATAGCGCTGTGTTGTCATAAAGTCTTGCTTACATTTGTCATTCGTGTACATTTATGGCTAGTCTGTCTTCAATGTTTAAATTGTGTAGTAGTGGATTAACTGAGAAAATTCCGTTTAACAATGCCAGGATATTCATATCATAAGCAGGCAGATATGATTTTTACATAAGGCTTCGGTTAACCCATGGTATGTATGTGTGTATTCATATATATATATATATATATATATATATATATATATATATATATATATACATATGTATATATTATTAT
The DNA here is from genome assembly GCA_964036315.1 of Acanthosepion esculentum. Classification (NCBI taxonomy): domain Eukaryota; kingdom Metazoa; phylum Mollusca; class Cephalopoda; order Sepiida; family Sepiidae; genus Acanthosepion; species Acanthosepion esculentum. The sequence continues at coordinate 6,403,685 of OZ038502.1, read as the reverse complement.
TATTATTATTATTATTATTATTATTATTATTATTATTAAGCCCCCTGATGAGCAGATGTAATCTCTGCGAAATTCAAGATTTGGGACAGATAAGTAAACATATAGTTTTATTCGTTACTATAATATCAGCTAAGTGACAAACTTTATATTTGAATTAATCAGTATATATATATATATATATATATATATATATATATATATATATATATATATATATATATATATATATATATATATATATATATATATTATGAACTATTATAAATAAGCCGATTTAAAAATATGGTTCCTTCGCTACACAGAAATTACCAGGAATTTTTTTTTACTATAATATATATATATATATATATATATATATATATATATATATATATATATATATATATATATATATATATATATATATATATATATATAATAAAATATAGTTTTAAGGTATGCTATATGTATGTGTCAAAGTACTCAATATTAGGGATCGAGCGTACGTAAATATAAAATGCCTTGACGATTGCGTTGAGCAAGACTGTCGCCTCTGGGTGTTAACTTCAATGTACACTTATATATATATATATATATATATATATATATATATATATATGTTTGTATATATATATGTATATATATATATATATGTATTTATATATATATATGTGCGTGTGTGCGCTCGCGCGAAGTGTGTGTGTGTGTGTGTGTGTGTGTGTGTGTGTGCTAAAACATAGTTTTAAGGTACGCTATATTCATGAATAAAAATAGGCAATGTTTGAGATAGAGCTTACGTAAATATAAAAGCTGTCATGAGTGGATGTAAAATCTGGGAATCTGTTTTGTTAGATTCAACCGAAGTGGTCCGTCTATTATTTTTTTCTTTTTGTAATTTTCTAATTTGGGGATACGTTGTTATAAATCTAAATCAGAATTGTGGATAAACTGCCCAAAAGTTCATTTTTTGTCATGTATTTTTCAACTGATTTCGACCTTCTCAGTCATTATCAAGAACTGGATGTTGTCACTATGATAGACAATGTACATACATACATTCATATGCATATATCGATGCATATATAGTCACGCATAAGTACTGACAAACACACACACACGCGCAAACACGAAAGTATATTCACAATGGCACTGACAGTCACAGATAGGCACAGATACACAAGTTCTCAAAGACACCATCACGTAGGCACCGACACGCAGAGACACACACATACTCACATTCATAGAGGCACATCTGACAGACAGATACTTAAAGAGACACAAATTCTCAAGGCTATACTCACGCACGCATAGACATATATTCACACAACCTAAAAAACGTGTAGACCTTCTGTATTTCGTATTCTTACTAAAAATACCTTTGATTAAAAAAAATAAAGAAATAATTCGATTTTTTAAAAAAAAAAAAAGCATTAAAAAAAATTAAATGAACGCTAAGCCCATTCCGGAAAAAAAATGAATATTTAAACATCAGACGTTATTTTTCCATATGAAATGAGAAAAAAAGTCTTATATAGTAAAATTCCTTCCTTCCATCAAACCTTCCTAATTCTTTAATTTCTTTCTTCTTTCATTGTTTTTTGTAGTTATCTTGATTCAGAAAACAAATAAAAAAAAGTCTGTGATTCGATATTGATACTCAAAGATTTGAAAGAAAATCTTGCGTATAGGAATTTGGTACCTTGACATGGAACCTTCTTTTCAGGAGATTTTCTTGGTCTTTGTTTCTGATCCGAAAGTTAGTAAATCTATTCTTCATGACATGGCAGTTTTGCTGAACTGGCTTCGATTCTTTGACACTCGCTTCTTAGACCTGGGTATGACGATAAACTACATCATGCAGCAAGGCATCTGGTCAGGAGATTGGAGATTTTGAGGAGCATGAAAGCACCTGTTAATTGCTGTTGTATCTAAGTCCACTCTACCCTGGGTGGTAGCACCTGTTCGGGTCCTAACTATGGCCAAACAATGAACCCCAACCAAAAACAACACATTATGAATGTATAAAAATAAATTTTTATATAAAAATACCAACCATATATATTAATAGTAATATTACCAACATTAACTATTTGTAATAAAATTATCAACAATACCTATTTGTAATAAAATTACTAATAGTATCTTTTTATAATAAAATTACCAAGGCTACCTATTTGTAATAAAATTACCAATAATACCTATTTATATTAAAATTACCAGCTATTCTGCAATGAAATTAACGACAATAGAATTTTATGGTATATATTTTGTTGAAGCCATAAAATTGTGTTCAAATTATTTAGATTTTGGCATTAAATAACTCATAGATGTGTTGATATGCCACTAAACAAAATCAACTAACCAACCAATTTGTTTGCTACGAAACTGTCAGTATCTGTCTATATTTCTGAGATGAGGTATTATTTACACTATTTACATTATTCGGACTATTGTCCTCATCTTTGTCGCCATATTTATTACAACGTTTCGGCCTTTCAGTATCTGTCTATATCTCTGAGATGAGGTATTATGTACACTATTTACATTATTCGGAATATTGTCCTCATCTTTGTCGCCATATTTATTACAACGTTTCGGCCTTTCAGTATCTGTCTATATTTCTGAGATGAGGTATTATGTACACTATTTACATTATTTGGACTATTGTCCTCATCTTTATTGCCATATTTATTACAACGTTTCGGCCTTTCAGTATCTGTCTATATTTCTGAGATGAGGTACTATGTACACTATTCATATTACACTGCAACAGAAAAGCAGCGCGTAACCTACTTAACAAACTTATGCAAATTGTTGACAGATCTGCAAAGAACATGAAATCGTGGAGAGCCATGATTGTGCACATCCTGAAAAGAGACATCGCGTGGAAGTAGAAAAAGTTTCTAGTGTCTTCAACTGGAAATTCAAGGAAATGAAATGGTAATAAGTCTTCACAGTAATGCAAGAAACCCCAACGCTGTATATTTATTTATTTATTTATTTATTATCATTATTATTATTATTATTATTATTATTTGCTTTTGTTTTTTACAGAAGGTGTTGGTCTCAAACCTCGATTGCCTCAATATACAACAAGTATATGCACCAGCAGAGACAAACAGATGAGGTGTCATGAAATCAGAGAAAACATTATCATGGTTATTATTCACAGAGTATGACGTTGGTCGCTGGTAAAACATTTATTTTCAGATCGTGACTTAAGAAAATAAATCGATCACTTCTTCTTTTTACCGACAATCTATATCCAATACTTTCCGGGGGAATCCTCGCTGTTCCGAGCAGGCATGTTTTTTTGTGATAGTTATATTCCCTAATCACAATCCAATATTTGTAAAATATTTTCTATGTTTTTTACAACATCCCAGGGCACCAACCATCACTCTGAACTCTGAAATGCTATTCACTGAGTAATTCTTGACATCCTAAAGTCTAGAGTCAGTCGTTATCTTTCCTTCATAGACCCAATAATTTTAATTCTTACCTTTTCTTACGCTCATACAACACTACACAGTTGTATAGTATTGTATGAGCATATGAAAGGGCTGCTATTATTATTATTACTATTATTATCATTATTGTTATTATATATTATATTATATTAGTTCTATTTTATATATATATATATATATATATATATATTATTATTATTATTATATTTGTCTATATTTCTGAGATGAGCATTATTTACATTATTCTATTGTCCTCTTCCTTGTCGCCATGTTTATTACAACGTTTTGGTCGTTGTACTCTCCGCCCTTTTTCAGGTGGTTGGAATGTCGAACTGAACCCTTTATTTCGCTCAATGGGGTGAGCTGTTCTAGTTCCACGTGCCATGTTTAATGCATGTCAGTTATCAGTTATCTCCTGTTGAAAGTTCTCCACTGCCTTAACCGGGTATTGAACTCACGCTCTTTGGATCCTGTCACTGGATCTAACGAACGCCCTTATCCACTGGACACAGTCTACACCAGCGAGCGAAATAAAGGGTTCAGTTCGACATTCCAACCACCTGAAGAAGGCCAGAACGTACAACGGCCAAAACGTAATAAATATGGCAACAAAGATGAGGACAATAGTTCGAATAATGTAAATAGTGTATATTATATTTTTATATATAGAAATTTTATATTATACACACACACACACACACACACACACACACACATATATATATATATATATTTCATATTATACATATATATATATATTTTTTTATATAAATATATATATATATATTATTATTATTATATTTATATATATATATTGTATTTTATATTATATTTATTATATATTATATTATATTAGTTCTATCCAGTGGCTTTCAGTTAAAAATTAATTGATGTAAATTATGACTTGTAAAATTTTCCTCACTATATTTTTTAATCGGTATCACCCAAGCAAGGTAGTAACGCCACTGAGACGCAAGGGGGTTACTGAGTGCGGAAGAATTAGAAACAGGAATATTGCCGAAGAACGAGAATAGGGGAAGAGTAATCAGGAGGTCAGTAGATAGCGATTGACATTGCATTTAAGTTTTTTAAGTTTGCTGCGAAGCATGGAGCCAGAAGGGAGTACCACAAGTGAGAATTGCGAGAGAACAAACTGTTAGAATAGAATTTACTGTTATGTATAGATAGCTCAACTGTAAATTGGTGCGACCTCGTCGCCATCTGAGTACAACGCTTAAATTCGAAGAATCTAGGCACCATACCGAAGATCTCATCCATGTAATTACTATGAAAGCATTTATAGAAACGGTAAAAGGGGGCAATCTTACAGCGGTGGGAAAGTGACTGAAGCCGAGACGCCAGATCAGGGCCAATAATATTGCTGATTCTTCTTTGGATTTTATGAAAAAGCTCTCGATAGCGCATCAGCCATATTCTAAGCATGGACGAATGCTAGACGTATAGGTATGTAAGCCAGACTCTGGAGAAAAAAGCGCCAAGCTGGACACAATGAACCAACCTTCCTGGCTGCTGACCTAGCAACGAATTCAATTTAATCCTTCCACTTCATAAGAACGCTTATTATTATGATAATGCCCTTAAGACGCAAGAGGGAGTGAAAGCGAATTGTAAAAATTTAGAGAGAACCGGAAACCCAATCCTAAACAGTAAACAAGAGATAAACATTTATTGCTTTTCAAAAGACCCGAGAGGAGTGTGAATCGGACGATAGGCGAATTTATCTACTTCTTACCAACCGTTTCAAGGTCACATGTAAGACTCAGGACGTATTTTTTGGCAACTTTTAAAAAAGAAGACGATATCATATAAGCTCTCACATATGGCGCGTAAGATAAATTAATACAGAAAGAATCTGAGTATTTCCAAAGAATACATTTTATCTGATTTCTATCTAACTTCATTGCGAATATGATTCCTCCATTCTGTATTTAACAACAGATAATCCCCTGTTGACATTAAATATTAAGGATTAAGGCAAGGCAGAACGTAAGATAAACCTTTCCAAAACAGAAACTATGACCTGGAATTGAAATGAAAGCACGGCTGGCACGTACATCTGAATCCACCATAAAAAATTCAAGATATGGAATTAAGAGACATCAAACACGTCAAATAACTCGGTGTATGGATCAGTTATAACAAATTTAATAAAGAGATGAGGACATTGAACATTGCGCCAGAAGTAGTTTCGCCCAACACCGCAACTTGCTACAAAACCAAAAAACGTAACCTGAAAACACGAGACAAAATATTAAATCACCCTGCCACATTGAGGATTTCATATGGTCGTTATGCGTGGAGCCGAATATCTGAACTGTCAGTTGTATTACGGCTGTAACAGCAAAATTGTCCAAATCGTGTAACAGCAAAATTGTCCAACTGTTAGATTACGCTTTGAGCCGTTGTATCTTAGAAATGATTAAAGATATCTTACTGGAATTCTCCGACGTTTTTATAACACTATTGGACTCTATTTTGGTCAATAAGTATGTATTTAGCTCTAGGTTGAAATGATGGCCCATCTTCCTGTTGTGATCTCCTGATCCAGTTTTCCTCACTACTGTTCCATCTTTTTTAAACTTAGTAAACATTCTCTTGATGGAAAGAAACCTCCATCAATAATTCTGTTCGGTCGATGAATGCCAAATGTTTAATAATTCGGAAATAGTTAATATTATTCTTATAATTACTAATAGTCTTCAGGGTAAACATTGATCTAATATATACCTCAACTTTGCATATGAGACTACATTTACATTTAATATTAAAATTGTTACTGGTACCATGTCACCGATTATTATCTGCTGCAGGATAGGGTCAACGGTGACTAAGCCGGTTCCTCCAAAAGGCTTTTTCCGGTAAGAAAGGTGTCTAAACATCCATCAAGAACACGACCAATCAAAGGACGAATGAACGTTCTTCTAGGGCCAATGACCATATAGGACAATGGGGAGGATTTGGCTCCATGGCTAAGAATGCAGTCAGTAAAGCGACGATTTGGCATCGGTGGGCGAAGGGCTTCCTAGACAGAAATCACGGTCAGAGTGGAAGCTTCCCACGATGGAATGAACGGCCAAAACGAGCCTTCAAGTCAAATTGGCTGTGGTTCGATCTGGCGAGGGTTATGCACCGCCAGGTTTATTTGCCAAAGACAGGCTATGCAGAAATGAATACATGTCCGGCTTTTAATCTAGCTGTGTGGAGGTGGAACTGGCCAGTTGCTCAGGAGTGCGGTGGCCCTACGACCGCACACGGTGATGGGAATGAGGTTGAGGACGAAGCTTCGTAGGTAGCACGACGATTAACAATATTAAGTTAGTGTTAAGCGCAACAGAAAATACTAGCCTTGTGTCAGACTTAGTTAAAAGCAAGGCACGGATGTTTGTTTTAATATTAGGACAATTCAACTGAAATCAAATATATTTTACATAAATAAAGAAGAAAGTGAATGAAAATACAAAAATGTATCGTTGTGGACACTATAAGCACATTATGTTATTAGTGAAAATCTTACAGATATAAGTGACTTTGTTTATATTTATAAAACCGTATCTTTTCAGTCTTATTGGAAACTGCGTTTATCTTTAAAAATCTGTTTATTTATAAAAAAAAAAAAAAAAAATCCGACAACGGACATTCTAAAATGATAGTATTTTCTTCCATTTTTTTTTTTTAAATATCTTTTCTTTTCCTTCTTTTTAAATTCTCTGTGAATCTCATCCTCACGATATTTTTCCTTTTTTTGTATATATATTCTTTCCAAATATTGAAGATTAAAGATAGTTATAATATTTGCTTTGGTTTTGTTCCGTGTTTAAGGATGTTCAGTGCTTTTCTCTCTCTCTCTGTTTTTCCTTCTTGATCAAGCGTTTCTTCCTCTTCGCTGTCTTTTTCGTATATTTCGTTGGTGTCGACTTCTTTCTTCTTATTTTCTTTTACGTTTGTCTTTATTTTGAGAGCATTTAAATATATTTTCAAATACGAGACAAAGACTTTTCAATCAATAATTTCACAGTAAGTGCATGACTAAAGTTGCATTCGTTTCAAGGAGTAGGCAAAATATAATAATGCAAACATGCACACTCACATGCGTATGTACAAATTTGTTCAGATGCTAATATATATATATATATATATATATATATATATATATATATATATATATATATATATGCCCAATTATAGGACGAAACGGACGCCCAGTGCTTTCTGCATTCTACTGAGGATTCTTCTAGACTCGATGAATTACTTAATTATGATTATCTCAAATCCTCCTAATAATTTTTATCACTTATATATATATATATATATATATATATATATATATATATGGTGGGGTGCGTTGAAATGTTCTGGGACAGATCCTGAAACATTTCCAAAAGAAATATTGATGTTTGGTCATTAGAGAAATGGCTAGAACAGGCAGTTTACAAAGTCAACACCTCATGTATATATATATATATATATATATATATATATATATATATATATATATATATATATATATATATATATGCATAAATGTCTGATACAGCAGAACTTTTATAATTTTAAGCAGACAAAACCGCATATTTCTTTCCCTAAATGATAACCTTTTTTCGATCAAGACTTCATCTTATCCAAAGAATCCTTGGCGACTAGTAAAATGTTAACGAGAATAGCCGAGTAATATATATATATATATATATATATATATATATATATATATATATATATATATATACTAGCAGCATGGCCCGGCGTTGCCCGTGCTTGATTAAAAAATTGTACGACTCATACAGCAATCGCTATCACTTGACTTAAAATATTTTTGCCCTTCCTTGCCTTTAAAGGAGTGCCCTTTGCCGTTCTGATGTTGCCACACGCCTTACTTCTTGCTTATCTCACACTGCGAATTTTTTCTAAGCTCTATACTAAACATTAAATCTGTTACGAAAAAAGAACTAAACAAAATGAACACAAAACGATCAGCTTTAAGAACTGGGAAAAACCGAATGAAAAAAGAATGTTAACAACAAATTCTTTTTCACACCCAACCCAGTTCTACGGAATCAGAATCAACGTTGAGTTCAAGCAAGCGAATGAGCCAATTGGAGTAAAGTGCCATGCAGATATAAATTTTTCCCACTTGTGACAAATGCAGCTATCGATTTGTTTGCATGCTAGCATGCGAATTAACATTCGTGTCAGTCACCTGTTGGCTCTCACGCTGGCTAATAGAATATTCCTGCCTATTCGTGGCAGCCAGCTATAGGCTCTCACTCTGGCCAGTAGAAAATGGCCGCAAACTACATGAAAACTGCCGTAGAAGCATGAAAAAATCGATTATTTTCACTGTCGATGGGAGTTGGGAAATGCAAAGTAGGTCTTGGCCTTCCCACTAACTTGGAGCATGTGCATGTAAATTTTTGTGCAAATCCATCGAAAATTGCGGCCGTGCATTTGTTACACACACACGCGCGCGCGCGCACACACACACACATACACATACACACATCCTGCCTTTTATAGATAGATATATATATATATATCCCAATATACAGACATATATATATATATATATATATATATATATATATATAAAAAGGGTGCGATGTGTAAATTGTCGCAATTTAATATTTTTAATTTCGCGCATGTGCATTGTTTGTTTTTGATTTTGTCGACTGCACAGTAGGACCTGTAAGAAAAAGATCACCATGACGCAATTCACTCCGCCAGAAATTTGGAAACGGCATGTTGTAGTGCTTAGCATTCTTGCTGAAAGTTCCAGTACGAACAGTTCAGAGTATTTGGGCGTCAATCTGAGGACCGTGTAGGGAATTTGGAAAGAGTTGGATGAGTCTAATGGTGATCACGTAGCTCTTTGGAATGGTAGTTGATTAAGAGGCCAACAAAATTCCTTGTAATACCAAAAATGAACTGAAGGCAAGGATTTATGACAGCATTCACCAACTTAAACAAGGAGACCACCCAGAAGAGATGCAGGAGACTCCAAAGTCGTCGGGAGGCCGTAGTTGAAGCCAATGGTGATTTTATTTAATAAATTTACTCTTTAGTATTTCAAGATATTGTTGTCTAATTTTGGTAAATATATCTGTTAAAATGAGATGACAGTGCTATTTTCATTTTTGCATAATTTAGTCGACAATTTGTTGATCGCACCCTGTATATATATATATATATATATATATATATATATATATATATATATATATATATTTCTTTTTTTCTTTTTCCTTTTTTTACAGTAAGCTTCACCCTCTCCAAGGCCCAGGGGCCACTCGAGCTAGTGGGTTACTTTAAGGAGTAGTTTATATGGGTAAGAGCGTTGTTTTTAAAGGTTCTAGATTTGAACATGTTAAGATTGTAATCATCGGGAAAACACCCACTAGAAAATCTGTTCCGTAGGGCAGTGGTTCGCGAGAAGAAGCTGTTTGAGTGGAATTTATTTCTCACCAATGGGTAGTTTATACGGATAGGAGAGGAAGATAACGGTTAACTCTAGACTTGAACAGATTAAGATTGTAGTGTTTGGGGAAACATCCTCTTGGGAGTCTGTTCCATAGGGCAGTTTAGTTTTTCTGGCGTGGTAAACAGGCATGTGCACAAATATTGTAGGCTTTCCAAAGGAGGGATCTTGGAACTTATACTTAAAACTTTATAACTATCACCCCCATCCCTAAAACTTTCCCCTGCCCGCTTGGTAATGAATTAATTTTTTTTAAGCTTTTCACCCCATGCAAGGCTGGAAGCCACTAGCATGCAAGGGGTTACAGAAGGTTTGGAGGAAGGGCAGATAGGAGTGCTAGAGGAAAGGATGTGGAGAAAGATAGTGGATCGATCAAGGCAAGGGGGTTACAGAAGATTTGGAGCGAGAGCAGATAGGAATGAAAGGGGAAAGGATGTGGAGATTGGAAGTGGATAGATCAAGGCAACTGGAGATGTCGATTGACGTTACACTTAAATAGTTGGAGATTATATTTGTTAGGGAAACAGGAATAAGGAAGGGAGTTCCACAGGCGACAGGTGCGAGACATGAAGCTATTGGAGTAGAAGAGACGTCTATATCTAACAGTTTCAACAGTGAAGGGGTGGGAACGGGATGCCAGCCTCGTAGGATGCTTGAATTCATGAGTCCTGGTAACCAGCGAAAGCAGCTCCTTGGAGCAATTACCGTGAAAGTATTTGTAAAAAATACAGAGCGAGGCAACGGCGCGTCTGTGAGAGATCGACAGCAGACGAGATGACAGATCAGGGCCAATTACGTTGCATATCCGTCTCTGGATCTTATCAAGAACCCTGGGGCAATTCTCAGAACAACTGTCATTTCCTACCTCGTGTCTGCGACAGGAGTAATTACATTTGAATTCTAAATATTTCCTTTTCTTTTCTCTCTCTCTCAAATAGAATAATTAACTTCTCTCCGCATCCCCTCAGGATAACGACTATGGGGATAGGGGATACACATGCACCCCAAGCAACCTTCGTCACCCACCCCGCTCTTCTCCCAATGGGTCTTTTTCGTCCTCATGCATATGAGCGAATTTACCTTGGTGCCTTAGGCCTCTGACCGATATTATGTTTCTGACTCAAGGAGGAGTTCTATTGCCCTGACCTATAAGCGGACGAGACTCATACACTCGGAGTATCACGCCTGAATCTTTCCTGAGTTACTTGCCCCCTCGTTAAGGATGCTGAAGGTAAACGTATCTTTTTAATGGTGGTGTTATCCGTCTGATTGTCAGGGATCCGAACCTTCGGGTAAATTCGGAGGTGGCTATCCTATCAGCAAGTGTATAATATCGAATCTATTGTTCTGCCATTTTGTGAATGCTTTCTAGACTGTGCAGTAGTCTCCGATGGGGCCTCTCGATGCCATGATGATGGGTACTGTTACAGCGGTATCTCCGATTGAATCAACCCAGGTTATATATGCGTGCATCTCCAATGGGTTTTTGTTTTCGCTGCCTACTAGACACCCACTAAACCAACCAAAACAAACATGAACACAATCAAATTAAAAACGATCAAAACTAGCAAACCCAACCTAAAAAAGTAGACCCCCAGGTATACCATCTCTTATACCAATGTAAGGACTCTACGTTCCAACTCTCCAGAAGTTCTTTAGTCTGAAACTGACCTCCTGTCCCTGTTTGAAACGGGTACCAATGTCTCAATCCCATTGCAGGATCTCACAACCCCGGGCTACTTACCCATGATAACAAAATACGAATACATAAATCGCCACGGTCAGATGCGCCGTGCTTACAACAAGGGCAGGTTTCCCCGTGGCAGGGACACAAAAAACGATGGACCTGATCTTTCGTATATATGTTTCCGCGTGGCATTTATCCACAGTACCACATTCGTCATTGCCGTGTATCGTCCTCAGGACGAAGGGTAAGTAATCTTCGATCTAATATCAGAGAAGACTGACAATATCCTCCTCGAATATACCTGGACCAACTTTCATATATACGGTGGCCAATGTTCATCACAAAGAGTGGTTGGTTCCTTCAAACAAAACCAATGAGATATTGTAGAGACTTCTCCATTGCATATGGACTAACACAGATCATTGAAGAACTCACCCGAGTATGCGACCTTTTTCTAACGTCAAATTAAACAACAAATTTCCCATGATATTTCTCGAGCGTATCTGGAGAATTTGTTGCTTAAAAACGGTAATTTGACTCTGCTAACCAGACGCTTCCTCTGTAGCTAAATGGTATAGAACGTCAGGCTATATAACGGTCCCGTCTAGGATACAAATTCGATTTCTGCCAGAGGGCACATATTTTCTATGAAATTTTTGTCGGATATTCAGCCCGGTAAATGTTGTTAATACTATTTATTATAAACAGAGCATTTACTTAAATATTTGTATCTATAAAAATAACCTATAAACAATATATATATATATATATATATATATATATATATATATATATATAAAAGATAGAAAGAATTAATACAAGTAAAAGTTTTGTCACTTAGCTGATTGATTTTTACCTTCTTTCGAAGGTGGACCCGTCGGAAATTACTCCGTTCACTAGACAGGAGATTAATAAACGACGTAAACAAATCTAAAATTTTGTACTACGTTAATAAAACATCGAAAACCGAAATGAATAAAAAAATATTTAAAATAAAAAATAAAAATAAATAAAAAACAAAATAAATTAACCCAAATAAATGAATAAATAAACCACTCCCGCCAAAATAACCGCCAGAATGGACTACCCACAACGCACCACTGACCCGTATATATAAATATTCGAGAAAAAATAACAACAAACGTGGCCTGACGATTGCGTCTAGCATGAAACAGCCTGTTGCCTCTAAGTGTTGACTTCAATGTTCTCTTATATATATATATATATATATATATATATATATATATATATATATATATATATATACAGTTATATATATATATATACACAGAAAGAAAGAGACAATGTGTAAATACCGCCTTAATCTGCCCCTTACTTAATTAGCATAAGAATTAGTAATAAATGAACCTTAGCCGCCATTGCCGAAATTCGAACGTGGCGCGCTAATTACAATTTAATTAATTGAAAAATGTTTTCCGATTCTTCAGTATGTCTACATGATTTATGAAGTCTTACAGATTCCTTTTAGTGTCTGTTCTCCTATTTCATAAGTTGCCCATCAAATATATGAATGGCTTTAACACATTTTATATTCTTTTGTCAATAATTTAATTTTGATTTTATTTTTTGGGATTAATCAGTTAATATTTTTCTCCATTTTCCAATTTTCATTTGGAAAAGAAATAAAAATATTAAATAGCAAAAGGTTTCATAATTAGATTTCGAAAATTATGCGTGACTTTTGGAACGCCACAGTCCCTTGATTTTTTCTTTCTTTCTTTTTCTTTATTTTTTGTTTTCATTTCGTGTCGAAAATCCCGCCATTTTGTTTTTTCTTTCCTGTTTACTGAGCTTTGTTCGAGTGCTTTTCGTCGCTTAACTGGTTGAGTTCCGCTGTTTACAGCAAGCGAGACGCGAGCAATCCGGTTGCTATGGAGTCCAGGTGTTTATCTCTTCTTAACTTACGTCATGTCGCGCTTCATACTAACTTATGGCAGGCGGGAAAATTGCGGTTGTTTTTTTTTGCGGGGGGTGGATAATGTTCTGCCAGAAGGCGAAGAAAGGTTTTCGGTTTGCGCACAGCGATAAGTCATTTACAAAAGAGGATTTTTATTTTCATTTTTCTTCAGGTGAAGACAAAGAAGATTCAGGGCCATGAATTAAACTGGAGTTGATTAGTGATTGTCATTTTAGAAATATGGTGACGCTTAAATTTACATTTGGGATTTTAAGTATGAATAGTTGAGAAAGATTTGAAATAACAATAAAGAAAAAAATCATACAAGAAATAAGAGATGCATAAACATTGCTAGTTTGTGACAGGAAGAAATAGAAATTGATAGAAAGAAAGAAAGAAAGAAAGAAAGAAAGAAAGAATGAAGGAAGGAAAGAAAGAAAACGAGGAAGTAAGAAATATGAAAAGACAGGCATAAAATAAAAAGAAAAAGAAAAAAGGAAGAAAGAGCGAAAAAACAGGAAGGTTAGAAATATGAAAAGAAAGAAAGAAAGAAATAAAGAAAAAAGGAAGGTAAGAAATATGAAAAGAAAGAAAGAAAGAGAGAGAGAGAGAAAGTGAGAAAAACAGGAAGGTAAGAAATATGAAAAGAAAGAAAGAAAGAGAGAAAAACAGGAAGATAAGAAATATGAAAAGAAAAAAGAAAGAGAGAGAGAGAGAGAAAAACAGGAAGGTAAGAAATATGAAAAAAGAAAGAAAGAAAGAGCAGAAAGGTAAGAAATATGAAAAGAAAGACGGAGAAAGACAGAAAGAAAGAATGAAAGAAAGAAGCATTGAGTATGAGAAGGAAACAAAGAATGAAAAACAATCTTTGTTAATGTTGCGAGAAAATGAGAAGGAGAAACGTTAAGAAAATACAGGTGACGGATTGCCTAAATACTTACAGATTGTCTTACCTGAGATGACATCAGGTAATAAGAAACTAATTGGCGAGTGTTAGGACACGTGGAGATGGGATGGAGGAGGAGGAGGAGGATAGCGCCGGAAATCGTGCAAATGGCTCCACTCACCCCCTCCTGCCGACCTGTTATAAACCGATCAATCCCTCAGCAATATCGATAAGTACTTGTTCAAAAACAACACCAACAGCGTGAAGGCAGTAAACTCGATGTCTACACATCGATTATACGATGACGAAGATGGACGTTACGGAAGAGACAGTGCTAAGTTTAATAAAACATTAATTACCCCTGAAATAACCTTTTACCCCAAAAAGGTGATGATTTTTTTAGTAACAAGATTATTTTAAAATGTCGTAAACAAAAGAAAAAAATTATAAATATTTTAAGATACATATCACTATATATAAGGCAAATTTGTATACATAATAGGAGTAGACAGATTCGCCTGACGTCCGATTCACATTCTCAGAAAAAAGAAAGGACTGTGAATTTTAAGAAAATTGACAAGAAAGGTCTGTCAATTTTAAGTAAATTGACAAGAAAGGACTATCAATTTTAAGATCAGAATATATGGATGTCAGCAAGTGGAACAGCTACATAATGGAGATGTCAAAATCAAGCAAATACTGAATTATAAAATATCTGGGAAGCGTTTTAAGAGAGGACTGAAAATGCGACACCAAAGGGTAAGTGCGACGCTGAGATCCGTAGACGTATCGGGATGGCCAAAGACGCATTCCAAAATCTAGGCAGAGTTTTACGAGACATGAGGGTTTCGTTGGTAACAAAGAAAAGAGTACTGAACTGCTACGTGACATCTGTCCTCATTTAAAAGATGATGAAGAGACTCAAGGCAACAGATGGATTGTTCAACAGAAGGATGCTAAGGATATCATGGACCGATCGTGTGAGCAACGATGAGGTTTTGGAGAGGATGCAAACAAAGAGGAAGCATACTTAACACCGGAAGAGGTAGCTGAAATTTCTGGGACACGTAATCAGAAAGGAAGGCTTGGAGAATCTGATACTCTGAGGGCGAATGTTGTAACCTAGGAAGGGTTACTGAATGAAGAATAACCAAAACGTAGGTTCTAAATGAAATGGTAATCTTTATAACATCAACAAAATACAATACTCGCCAGCGGCGTGAAGTAGGTAAACCACTGCTAGTGGTGGACTACTTAGACAACATACAATAGTGTTCAACGTATTTATGAGGACTGGGACATAGCCATTAGTGTTCATAGGTACGGTATATAATAAAGGTGGCTATAAAAAATAGTTATAAGTGTTTACCTACCGTTCAACCGGTGACTGAGCATTAAGTCAGTTTTCTCTACCATCGTTCAACCGGTGGCTGAGCATTGAGCCATTTTTCTCTACCACCGATCAACCGGTGGCTGAGCATTACGTCATTTCTCTCTACCACCGGTAAAACGGTGGTCAGGACCCAAAGGGTTAATTCTTCAGAAAATCAAGTGGAATACATATTTTTTTCAATTATATATTGGCCATTATTTGCAAATTGAGTTGTTGACACTTATAAGGCACCTCTCCAATAGCTTTTGAGTAGAATTCTACAAGTTTTGATGTGAAAGAGTTTTCGACGAATCAGGTTTTCATTAGAAACGGTTTACCCCATCAAAGCGATTTGAAAAAAGTCATAATCAGTTAGTGCAAGATCAGGCGACTGACGGTTGGGACAGAACAGACCAACCGAGTTCCAAACCTTTTCTCTATTTTATAATTGCTCAATACGGTCTTGTGTTATCATGGAGGAGGACCATATTCTTTCTGTTGACGAGCGCAGGACTTTTCCATTAAAGGTTGATGGACACATTGCATCTGCTGGACAGATAAACGTGCATTTAGTGTTGCATTGCAATTTAAGGACTATAAATAGATAACATCCAGGGATCCCAGCATACGTGGATTTTCTGAAATAAATAAAGGATACCAATGCCAAAACGATACCTGCGTCTGGGAAGTGTTCCAACAGAAGACGGAAAGTGTAATCCGAAGACTCATTGGTATAGCCAAAAATGCTTTCCAAAAGCTAAGCAGAGTATTAAGAGATAGAAAAATGTCGTTGGAAACAAAGAAAAGAGGACTGAACTATCACGTGATATCTGCCCTCCTATATGACAGCGAATGCTGGACAATTTCCTCAAAGATGAAGAAAAAAACTCAAAGCCACAATGTGGTTCTACAGAAGGATACTGAGAATAACATGGATTGAACGTGTGAGCAAGTTTTTAGAGATAATGTAAACAATAAGGACACTTTTATTTAATATCATGATGAGATAGTTCGAAGTTCTGGAGCACATAATGAGGAAGGAGGGCTTAGAAAATCTGTTACTCACAGGGCAGATTGAAAGGAATAAGGACAGAGGAAAAGCTGGACAAAATGGATGGCGGAACAGAGTTTAGGAATAACGAAAAAGCAGAATTTATTTAGAGCTAAAAGAGATGGGAAATTGTGGAGATCCATGATCGCTTACGTCCTGAAGAGACAATGCATCGTTCAGTCATTCTCCTCTCGACCACAAGGCTGCTGCTCATATATCTTTGATAAACCAGTGTGTTTCATTCAATATGTCACGCCCCCACTACTACCACTAGTTACAGATTAATTAACAGGGTGCCTCTAATATTAATTAATATGAAAACGATGGTACACTCGCGCCGACAGAACGAATGACGATGTGGTTGGTAGTGGAGGAAAGTCGTGTTATTTGTTGTTTCTTAATTAGTTTGTTTGGGATAAAGAGTTTGGTTCGGGATAGTTGTGGGAGTGGAAGTGTGGACAATGATGTGGTTGATGTCTACATCAATAAGTAAGATGGTTGGATGGAGGCGAGGTGTGGAGGTAGATAAGTGGGGAGGTATTTAATTTT
The DNA here is from genome assembly GCA_964036315.1 of Acanthosepion esculentum. NCBI lineage: Eukaryota > Metazoa > Mollusca > Cephalopoda > Sepiida > Sepiidae > Acanthosepion > Acanthosepion esculentum. Next base: position 6,386,283 of record OZ038502.1, on the reverse strand, counting down.
TCTCTGGAGTGGGACAGTATAAAGTTATCACATTAGAGCCGGTAAAGTCAATCGACAGTGGCGTCAGAGATGGAAAGCAATTTGAGAGACAAATCGATTGACTAATCGATACATGAAGATGTTGACATATGGACAGATAGATAAATGTGTCGTGACAGAGGAAAAGAGAGAAAGAAAGAGAATAGAGAGAGAGAGAGAGAGACAGAAATATATAGAAATAACATTTATGCGAATTCTTATAAAATTTTCAAATTCGTTTTTCATTCGACAGGTATATATATATATATATATATACATATATATATATATATATATATATATATATATATATATATATACATAGAAATGAATAGAATGAGATAGATAGATAGATAGATATGATCACATTTTAATAGACAGACTGATATGTGTGTGTATATATATATATATATATATATATATATATATATATATATATATATATATATATATATATAATGTTCACATTGCAAAAGACAGGCTGACAGACAGGTATACAGACAGACAGATAAATACACAGATTAGTACCAAGCTAGCTAGATAGATAGATAAATAGATAGATATTTATGATCACATTGTAACAGACAAACAGAAATATATATATACATGTATATATATATATATATGTATATATACATAGATACATACATACATCCATAGAGATAAACAGAATGATATATATATATATGTATAGTGAGAGATAGATAGATAGATAATTAGATAGATAGATAGATAGATACGTACAAGTGATGGCATTCAACTGAATGAACCAAAAGCCTTTGTGTATTTTTTTCTTATCAATTTTCCCCCTCATTCTTCTTTTCTTGTATTTAATTCCAATAATTCATTTTTACTTTACCATTTTTCCCATGTCAGTCTGGATGAGTTATTTTCGGATATCATTTTTAATAATTCTTAGAATATTACAAATTAATTGCGGAGATTTGCATAACGCGATTGTCATGGCAACGACTTTTACCTTGGCGTCAAATAGTGAAACGTTAACACTGTGACAAAAACAAATCAAAATTTCTCTGGCTTTCAAAACTGCACCCACTAGTATACAAATAATATTTTATAGTTTGTTATTAGTATGTATTGATTAATTGTAATGTAGAATGCTTTCTCGGCATCTCCCTCATTTTCCTGATTCTTCTTGTATCTAATTCCCCTGTTATAAAGTAGATTTTCAGTGGGACTACTCAGAATAAAAAATAAAGTCCCCTCAAGTAACCAGGATCGGAACTTTTTTTTTTAACCGGTTCCACTAACTCTGTTCTCATTATAACATCATACACTTGTCAAGTGGCAGAAGAAACTATCGCGAGTTTCTATGGCACCCAGTTAGTCTAAGATACGCCGTTCCACATTGTAAACACGACCGTTACGCAGATTTGTTCTTCGAATGTCGGTGGTGTTGGCACACGTATCAGTTTATCTTTCAGAACGTACGGAAAATCTGCTTTGTTCTTGAATGCTTCCTAAAAACGTGAATATATATATAGAGATTCACAAATAGACAATGGCCAATAGTAATGGTGACAAGTAACAAAACGCTCAAACTTCATCTACTTTTGCTTTGTTTGTTTGTTTTTTTTATTTTCTGTAAATTCTTTTCAGATAATTCTTTCATCCTTTCTTTTCTGTAATTTTCTTTTGTTTTTCTTTCTTTCAATGATGGGAATTCTTTTTTTCTGTAAATGTTTTCTATCTTTACTGTAAACTCTTTCTTTTCAAGGAATTCTTTCTTCCTTTTCTGGGAATTCTTTGCTCTTAATTTATTTCCGCTGACTTGATTTCATTGAAATAAATTCTATCTATCTATCTATCTATCTATCTATCTATCTATCTATCTATCTATCTATCTATCTATCTCAGTCCGTTCACATCTATCTATCTCAGTCTGTTCACATCTATCTATCTATCTATCTATCTATCTATCTATCTATCTATCTATCTATCTATCTATCTATCTCAGTCTGTTCATATCTATCTATCTATCTATCTTAAGCTTCTCATTTTCATCATACTCTATATTAACATATTATATCCACCTATGTATGTAGTATATTATGATCATATATATTCTTGATAGTAGATAATTAGAAGAGACTTTAATTTTCTATTTTTAAGTCGCTCAGAAGAAGAATATAAAGTTATTTATCATTTATAAAAAATTAAAACAGCTAACCCCGTAGTCAGCAAGACCAATTGACCTGCTACATCCAAATTACAAAGGATTAATATTATTAACGAACTTACATGCTCCTTAAGGAATTACGATATTGGACATACCACTACATGCCTATCAAGAAGACTTACGTTCATTGACCGTAGTTCAATTAGGACCCATTTAAACACACACGAAATCTACCAAACTACGTCCGGAACGTACCTCTGGAAAATATGACTGTAATATCCTCATCCACATAAAAAAAAACGTCTAAAATAATGTCAACATTAATAATAATAAAAAGTAAACGCACAATAATATCAAATGTGAACACGGCCACAATGTGCTGAAAAATGTCCATCTCTGTAGAAACATATGAATAAAAATCTAGATATTCAGTTAAGAAAAGACCCCCTTAATAATGGCCCATAGAATAGCCGAAAGCGCTTGGATATATAGAGCATCGGGCAATTTTCATACACTTCATGTTCACAAATGAAAACGCTTGTACGAATGCAAGAAAAAAATTGGAAAAATTATTATCCACAACATCTTGTCAGTCGTCTTCAATAAAAACCTGATATATATATATATATATATATATATATATATATATATAAATATATATATATATATATATATATATATATATATATATATATGTGTGTGTGTGTGTGTGTGTGTGTGTGTGTGTATGTGTGTATGTGTGTGTGGAAAAGATTATAATAGTTTCAACGAGAGAAAAAGGTATATTTTAAAAAAAAGAGAGAAACCGCAAACGTTTTGGGTTATAATGTGGATTTGTTTTAGTGAATATATTATAGTTTATTCTTCATAAAATGTATTTTACTGTTCATAAAATATAATATATACACTAAAACAAATCCACACTATGACCAAAAATGTTTGCGGGTTCTCTCTTTTTTAAAATATATATATAAACTGCGTCTAGAGATTATATGCAAGTTATGAATTGGTATAAAGAGTTGCGTCTTTAATGTTAAAAATCCTATTATGATGTTGTTTAAATTCTACTCAATATTATTAACTTAGATATATAGTGATAGAGAAAACTATTGTTTTTGGTTGGAAAAAAATTTACTAAGTTAACAAAATAGACTAATTTGACTGTCAGTAGTTTATTTGCAACTATTTATTTTGATACTTTTACATTATTATACCTTGTAAAACTAATGTAAAAAAATAATATGAAAAGATTTTAGAACAAATTCGTCAATTTCTTAAAGGAAAAACATAAAAAAACATTTTATTTTAAAAATAAAAGATATATTAACAAAAAATAATAAGAACCTCCTAAAATTTATTGCACAAATGCTCCTTTCTTTTTAATAACTCTTAGCTGCCTATTGTCAACATCTGATGTTAGATTTGCAATTTTAGCGGCTGGTAAGTTGTTTGCAGCAACTTTAACTGCCTCCCGGAGGTCACACTTGCTGTTGAATTGCCTTCCAGAATAAATATCTCTCTTGAGGATGCTCCACAGGTTCTCAATGGGATTCAAGTCACAGCTATTTGAAGGCCAGTCCATAAGAGAATCTTCAACAAATCCCTTTTTCTTTTAACCAGGATTTAGTAAACCTTGGTGCATGACTTGGTGCGTTTTCTTGCATAAAGATCATAATTTGAAGCGAAGTCTTTCCTTTGCTAATTTCTTTGATTACATAGTTCTTTTCATTCATTGTTAGTTCTTTTTTACGAGCCATAATACTAAATTCTAGTTCTTGCAAATAAGCTCTTGACACTGCAAATTGCTATAATTACTGAAAAATACTAAATATCAATCTGAAATTGAAACTTGGGACTTAATTGCTTTCATGCTTACTCGCTATACATAATAGTACAAATTATTTCATTGGATAACACATATCTATGAATTTCTACATAAAATATTTGACAAAACCTCTTTTGCATATAATCTCTAAACGCAGTTTATGACGTCCTGCCACGTGAGAGAACGAAATATTAACAACAGAACTACATGTCTAGATGCAATGTCATGTGTTAAGACCGCATAACCACTCTGAAGATCGCTCATGTGAGCCGAAAGCTTAGATCAAGAAACAGTATAATAAAAAATGTCCAAATTTTGGACAGTTTTTGTCTTTATTTTTACACGAAATTAAAGCAAATATACGAAGTATAAAATGGCTCATGATCAGACATAATAGACATTCATTGTCTGTTATATTTAACAATATATGTTTGAATGATGATCTGCTGCCCCAATACAATATATATATATATATATATATATATATATATATATATATATATATATATATATATATATATATATATATAAGTGAACATTGAAGTCAACACTTAGAGGCCTCTAAGTGTTGACTTCAATGTTCATTTTATATTTACACACGCTCTATCTCTGATATTGAGCACTTTATCGCATAAATATAGCACAACTTAAGAGTATATTTCTTCACACACACACACACACACAAATATATATATATATATATATATATATATATATATATATATATATATATATATATATATATTACATGAATCATTCATGCAAAAAGCATATTTATTAAAAACAGGGATCATAAAATTCATCTACAGGTTCGGGGTTAATGTATCTTAATAAATTTGTTTGGGAGGATGTATTCTCGCCATTTATATCATTAACTTCACTATCTGTTTTTTGTATGACTGATTCATGTAATAAAAATTTAACTGCACCACATACTTGATATATATATATATATATATATATATATATATATATATATATATATATATATATATATATATATATATTCGGGTGATTGGTTTAGGCTAAGTCTTGGTTTAGGCTAAATCTTCCGTACCTCCTTAAAACTGAAAATACATAAAATCGACACGTCAACACAAACTGACCCTTGAAGACACAATATTAAAAAAAAACTACACGGTGTGTATTTGAAAAAAGATCAAATCAGAATAACGCTCAAGAATTCTATCCTAATGGCGTATGAAGGCCGAAAGTATTCAACGATTGAAGAAAATAATGCCAATCAACTTCTGATCGTAAAATAAAATCACTTTCGGAAAATTTCGTATCCCACGAAGGCAATTAAATTTAAATGAACTCCCATCAAACGTAACGGTTATCTATTCCATTCTTTGTATCAATAATCGATGCTCTTTTGACAACGTGCCAAAATTTATACAAATTTTATATTTATACAATGTTCACCTCGATCAATTGTCACCGCTTTCAGGCCGTACAAACTTCACAGTTAATTATCTCTTCAAAATATCTTCCGGAAGTAGCTACTTACACATGCGCCAGTCTGCGAGCATTGAAGCTACGTTAATTGTGCATAATTTGGATCATTGCCTTGTATTTTTTATTAATTCCTTTTTAGCAATTATAAGAATACAAATAAACTTTAGATTGTTTTAGAATTTGTTGATCTGGTCTTTGTTTTGAAAAATAAAATCTTTATCGTTGTTTTTACTGTTAATGCCTTTTTTCAGCTCCACTTCTGGCATGCCCCAGAGTCAAGTCTCATCAGGAGTTACAGGGACGGTGTTATTTCAGTGAAAGTACCTCCCGGATAGTTTTTCTTTGTTCTTTTTTTTTTTACTGATATTCACCCGATACAAGGCCCAAGAGCCACTTAATGTAGGAGGTTACGATGTGATGTTGTATGAGTATATGAAAGGACAAGAAGTGAACTTCTTGGGGCTATTAAGGGAAGATAGCGGTTAACTGAAGACTTGAGATGTCAAGATTATTGTGATTAGGAAAACGGGTGTAAATTCCTCCATTTTTTTATCATCTCTCAGTTGTGTCTCTGTCTTTGGGTAGAGTGCGCTCAGGGGCTTCTCTGTCAAAGGACAGAGGGGCAACTGAGAAAAATATACTGAAATGTGCCCAGCCCTGGGGAACAGCGCCCTCCCATTGCACCAGAGGGAG
>OZ038502.1:6267649-6372649 GCA_964036315.1 Acanthosepion esculentum | reverse complement strand
ATAAGCGTACATACGGTGTAATGGGAACAGACAATCTTCAGACGTGGGTGATCATAGCCCTCCTCATCTTCCTGTCCCTTTTCTCTGTTCATAAGTTTTGTCTTGTTATTTCTCCGAAGCACTATACCGTCACCCGTTTGATCATGCTGCTTTCCTTTGGCCCTCTTTCCCTCAATCTGTCCTGTGAGTATCAGATTTTCCAAGCCGTCCTTTCTCATTAAGTTCCCCAGAAATTTCTAACTGCCTCTTCCTGATGTTAAGTATGTTACGCGCTACTTTCCTCTATCCCTCTTTCCCTCAATCTGTCATGTGAGTTTCAGATTTTCCAAGCCCTCTTTCCTCATTACGTGCCCCAGAAATTTCAACTGCCTCTTCCTGATGTTACGTATGTTATGCGCTGCTTACCTCTGTCCAACCTTCCCTGGATCTGTCCTGTGAGTATCAGATTTTCCAAGCACTCTTTCCTCATTACGTTCCTCAGAAATTTCAACTGCCTCTTCCTGATGTTACGTATGTTATGCGCTGCTTACCTCTGTCCAACCTTCCCTGGATCTGTCCTGTGAGTATCAGATTTTCCAAGCCCTCTTTCCTCATTACGTGCCCCAGAAATTTCAACTGCCTCTTCCTGATGTTACGTATGTTATGCGCTGCTTACCTCTGTCCAACCTTCCCTGGATCTGTCCTGTGAGTATCAGATTTTCCAAGCACTCCTTCCTCATTACGTTCCTCAGAAATTTCAACCGCCTCTTCCTGATGTTAAGCATAATTTTCCTTTTTTTTTTCATTTTCTCCAAAACCTCATCGTTGCTCACATGTTCGGTCGATGGTATCCTCAGGCTTTTTCTGTAGAACCACATTTCTCTTGCTTCAATTCTTTTCTTCATCTCTGAGGAAATTGCCCAGCATTTATTGCCAGATGTTAGGGTAGATATTATGTAAAAGTTCCGTACTTTTTTTCTTTGTTTTTAACGAACGTGTTTATTGCTGTTAAATAAAAAAAACATGTGATGTCTTTATCATTTCAGCTTCTAAAAACGTGATTTTTGCTCATCGTTTTATTGCGAGACAAGTTAGTCTTGTGTCAGCCTTTTCTGGTACAAGACTAGTTGGGAATGAGAGCCATAATATATTTAATCTATTCTGAGACTATATACTGCGAATATACAAGTACAGATGTGATGAGATGGGCACTGATCATTTTAATATTCCATACGACATCACGAATGAATCTACCAATAGAAGCCAACGGTTCCTGCTTTCCTTCCCGAGGTCAATGTACTGATGACGCTGGAGGCAATGACATGAACCCTAGTTTATTGAATCTTTTTTTATTAGTCATTACACCCCAAGCAAGTCGGGAATGCCACTAGTACGCAGGGGGTTACAGAGAGTGAAACTGAGAGAAAAGACAGCTTATAGGGATGCGAGGAAAGGATAAAAGATGAACGCGGTTCAAGACGACAGAAGATGGCGATTGACGTTGCATTTAAATTTTTGAAGATTGTAGTTTTCAGGGAAGCAAGGAAACGGAAAAGAGTTCCACAGGCGTGAAGTGCGAGAAAAGAAACTGTTGGAGTAGAAGTGGCGGTTATATTTATCTGTTTCAAAAGTAAAAGGCTGGAACCTAAATGCCAATCTAGTAGCACGCTTAACTTCAGGTATTCAGGGTACCAGAGTAAAAAGCTTATCAGAGCAGTTACCATGAAAATATTTGTAGAAAAGACAGTGGGAAGCCACATCATGTTGGTGAAAAAGTGACTGAAGACAAGATGTCAAGTCAGGATCGATTACATTGCAGATCATTTTTGGATTTTATCAAGAACCTCGATATAAATAACAGGACCAGATATGGCAACAGCATTCAATGCACAAACGAAAGGTAGATTTGTAAATGTGCAAGATGGACTCTGACTAGAAAAACCTTCAGCCACGACACAATGAACCAACTTTCCTTGCAGTAGATGCAGCAATTGATTCAATGTAATTATTCCACTTCAAGTCAGTTGAAAACGTGAGGTCAAGAAGTCGCAGTTTGTCCGCTCTCCAGGAGTCGGGCATCAGTCATGTTGATGGCAGGCAAGGAACTTTCCCTCTGTTGGTTAAAGTTTCGTTTGAAGGTATTAAAATTTACAAGTCATTTCGTGCCCCAGTTAACCACTAATTGGATGTTCTTTTCAAGAGCAGCGTCTAGGTTAACTTTGTCAGCCCGATTTTCTATTGACACAGTAGTAAATGGTAATGTTATCTGCTTAAATACCTACTTGGGAACTGATGACATCAGGTATATCATTAATGGAAGTCAGAAACAGTGTAGGACCCAGGATGGATCCTTGGGAAACACCTCCGTTCGTGTAAATAGATCTGGAAGCGAGCTCGTTCAGAACGAACTTCACGTTCAAATTTCACGATCTGATAGGAATGATTGGATTAAATCAAATTAGACTGTGCTCGGCACATTTACAAGCACAGATGTAAGGAGATTGGAACTGATCATTTAAGGATTACATACCCCTTCCCAAATGAATTGACCAACAGAAGACAACGATCCAGCTTTCCTTCACGAGAACAATGATACGGGCAAAGGGTTATGCTGATGACATGGGTATTCATAGTTGGGATAAGAATGATCTTGAACAGAAATTCACCATCCCTTACCAAATGTTCCAAGAAATAGGGGTCAGGATAAGTTTTTTCCTAAACGGAAACTAGGAGCACTTTTGCCTAACACTACAAATTGCTACTAAACTAAAAAGAAATAGCCTAAAACGTCTCATATTCATAAATGGCTTCGTCAGCACGAGACTTTCATTTGGATGCAAGGGTTATGTCATATAGGAATAAAGTGACGCTGTCGACATATGGGTTTGAACACGGATCACCAGTGAGCAAGCACAGTCGACCACATCTTGAAATAATTAGATCACGTGACATTACATGAGAAATGAGATAGGAGGGCCTGGAGAATCTGATACTCGCAGGTCGGATAGAGGGAAAGAGAGACAAGGGAAAGCAGGTTTAAGCAAGTGGATGACAGAACGTGGTCTGGGGGAGGTGGCAGAGGGGCGAAACCTATTGAGAGCTACAAGGGATAGGAAGAAGTGGAGAGCCATGATTGCCTACGTCCTGAAGCAACACGGTATATAAAAAAGGGTCAGATAGGAATAAAGTGACGCTGTCGACATTTGGGTTTGAACACGGATCGCCAGAGAGCAAGCACAGTCGACCTCGTCTTGAAATAATTAGATCACGTGACATTACTTGAGAAATTTCAACAGCAGCATCAACTAAAATGAATTGCACATGTAACTCGACACAAAGACATAATGAAGATGTTGATGTTCCACACTACTTCAAACAAAAGGATAGGAAAGAAACTGCAATCTGTACGGGAAAGAACGATAACAAATAATGGATTTGAGAAATCTAGTTTCCTGAAAAATTGATTTCATAGAAATATTTTATAAATTTCAACCGAAAAGAACACTGGTTATTTGATTAAATATATATATATATATATATGCAAGGGGACATTACTTACTTTTAGCGTAAAATATTTCTCCAGTCTTTTCGAAGATCTCAGCTTCTGATGGCATCGTAGGTCGACATTGATTTTAAATGGCGCAACAATCAAATGAAAGCCTGCAAAATATGAACAATTCCTCGGATCAAAGAATGAAAATGATCAAAAACTCGGATATAGAGGAATAGCTATTTTGCCTTCACGATATTTATAAAAGTCACTAAAGGACAGTCATATATATATATATAGTTTACGAAAAACTAGGTAATCCGTATGGGTAGACCCAATGAGGATAGAATCCAGAGAGCTCAATGTAAATCAGAGCTAATAATTTAAATAAAAACAGATTACCTTAAGGTTCCATATAATAAATTATTTCACCACAGCCCTTTTAAAGGGCCGCGGATCATCAGATTTATTTCCAAATGTTGAAATGAAAAAATGAAAATAAATTTACACATTTATGACGGGCAATAATAAGGAAATTAACGAAGTGGGAGTAGTGTAGGGGGTAGAGAGACAGAATTGAGTTAGATGTAACATTTCTATTGTTTCAAATTTATTATTGCCCGTCATAAATGTGTAAATTTATTTTCATTTTTTCATTTCAACATTTGGAAATAAATCTGATGATCCACTGTCCTTTAAAAGGGCTGTGGTGAAATAATTTATTATATGGAACCTTAAATCAATCTGTTTTTATTTAAAATATATATATATATATATATATATATATATATATATATATATATATATATATGTATATATATATATATATATATATATATATGTATATATATATATATATATATGTATATATGTATATATATATATATATGTATATATATATATATGTATATATATATGTATATATATATATATGTATATATATATGTATATATATATATATATATATATATATTTATATTTATATTTACATATATATATATATATATGTATATATATATATATATATGTATATATATATATATATGTATATATATATATATATGTATATATATATATATATGTATATATATATATATGTATATATATATATATATATGTATGTATATATATATATGTATATATATATATATGTATATATATATATGTATATATATATGTATATATATATATATATATATATGTATATGTATATATATATATATATATATATATATATATATATATATATATATATATATATATATTATGAAACGGACAAAGTCCGACAATTATTTTAAGACATTTTTATATTTAACATTCCTTTTATAGATACAAATATTTAAGTAAATGCTCTGTTTATAATAAACAGTATTCATAACATTTACCGGCCTGAATGTCCGAGAAATTTTCATAGAAAATATTCGTCCTCCGACAGGAATCGAACCTGTATCATATACGGAACCGTCATATAGCCTGACGTGCCTTAAGAGATTCATGGAAGATTGTAGTTTAAAAGCAGTAAAAATCGACATTGCTCAATCCTCTGTGGCTCAATCGGTTAAGGTACGTCAGGCAATATGACAGTTCCGTGTAAGATACAGGTTTGATTCCAGTCGGAGGACGAATATTTTCTATGAAAATGTCTCGGACAGTCAGGCCGGTAAATGTTATTAATACTGTTTATTATAAAACAGAGCATTTACTTAAATACTTGTATCTATAAAAAAATGTATAAACATAAAAATCTCTAGTATATATTTCAAAGAATTCGCTTACATATTTCAAAGAATTTTTTTTTTCAATCTAGCTCAATTTTGATTTAGGGAATACTATTTTGATTAAAAGAGAAAATAATCCACTCAGACGAAAATGTCTGGAAAGGGCCTTGATCGCTAGTTCAACCACGGTAAATTTGCGTCCAGGCTCTTCCAATATGTCACGATTCTTAGTAGGTTTTACATTGTCAAAGTGCGCGATAGTCAGGAACAACGGTGACGGAGAGAAGAAGAAGAAGACAGGAGAATTTGGCTAGATTGAAAAAAAAAATTCTTTCAAAAATATTCTTTCAACAAAATTTGAAACTACCCACATCTCTCTCGTTTCGTGCAGATATGTAGACGTGGCAACATCAACAAAGTCCAGTCCAATGAAATCATAACGGATGAAACGCGTAAAAGAAAGTTTCCAGTTTGTCATATATATATATATATATATATATATATATATATATATATATATATATATATATAATAAAAAGCTCAAATAATGTTTGAGCCTTTTATATTATATTCTTACTCTGTCCTGGACATTGAGTTCTACGTGGATTCTATCCTCTTGGGAATTTATACACACACATATATATATATATATATATATATATATATATATATATATATATATATATATTTATATATATATATTTTTTCTTTTGCAGATTAAAAAAAAACTTTGAGAGTTTTGGCGATTAATAACAAAGATGGCCGACCAAGAAGCATGCTACAGGATTGAACAGCCGTCAGTTATCAAGTTTTTGGTTGCTGAAGGGTGCAAACCAGTTGAAAGTCATAGGAGAATGTCAACTGTGTATGGTGCCACATGTTTCAGCCAAAAAATGTCTACAAGTGGGCTAAATTGTTTAAAGAAGAACGGAGAAGGGTTGAGGATGAAGACAGACCTGGGAGGCCTACAGAAGTGAGGTCTCCTGAGGTGATCGAATCAGTCAATGACCTCATTCAGTCTGACAGAAGGGTGACAGTGGATGACACTGCAAGGACTTTGAGCTTATCTGTTGGGACAAACGCAGGGGTCATGTGTCAGAAGGAGTCATCTTGCATCATGACAACGCAAGGCCTCACACAGCAGCCCAAACGGTGCAGACCATCAACGAGCTGGGCTGGGAACTGCTCCCTCACCCCCCTTACAGCCCAGACCTTGCCCCTTCAGACTTTCACCTGTTTGGTCACTTGAAAGCGCTCACGAGAGGCACAAAGTTTAAAAGTGACGATGAAGTCAAAAGTGTTGTGAGCGACTGGCTGAGACATCAGTCCAAAGATTTTTATGCTGAGGGAATACGGAAGCTTGTGCACAGATGGGAAAGTGTGTGACAGTGCTGGGAGACTGCGTTGAAAAAAAAAGGTAAGCTTCTATCTGTATTAGAAGTCCTCATACCGAAAAATTCACCTTATTTATTGAATGACTCTCGTATATATATATATATATATATATATATATATATATATATATATATATATATATGTGTGTGTGTGTGTGTGTGTGTGTGTGTGTGTGTGTTTATGTAAAAGAACAGAAACAATATAAATTCCAACATTCATAACATAACTTTAAAATCGGGCAAATACAAAAGTAGAGCAATAAAGATTTATTATAAACTGTTAGATTCAAACATGGAAGTTACCACAATAAAAATGCATATTTGTTTCAATGTCTGTCTGATATATTTTGGTGGTTACCAATAATGTGAACCACCTGGTGAGTGAGGTGTCTAAATTAGACATCGAAACATGCATTTTTGTCGTAGTAACTTGCATGTTCCAATGTAACAGTTTATAATATATATATATATATATATATATATATATATATATATATATATATGGCTTGTCGATTGCATCTAGCATGAAACGAACTGTCGCCTCTAAGTGTTGACTTCTATGTTCACTTTTATATTTACACACGCTTGATATTGAGCACTTTATCCCATAAATATAGTACATCTTAAGACTATATTTCTTCATATATATATATATATATATATATATATATATATATATATATATATATATGTGTGTGTGTGTGTGTGTGTGTGTGTAACTTTTCTTTTAAACATGTTGTGTTGGATGTCACAGACACTATAGTACGGCATATTCTCTTTTGAATTTTCTCATTATTTTCTAATGAGACTTTTTATTTGAAAATTATATTGAAATACATATTGTCCGTAAGATAACCGAGTAATTTCGAACATCATTGGACTCGGTTATCTTACGGACAATATTTATTTCAATATAATTTTCAAATAAAAAGTCTCATTAGAAAATTCAAAATAAAATATGCAGGACTATGTTGTCTTTGACATTCAACACAACATATATATATGTATGTATGTATGTATGTATGTATGCATGTATTAATCATTTCAACTCAAGGAAGACAATAAATCTATAAAGACGAAATGATTACTGAGTGTGACAGAATAGGAGAAAAACATTATTAAAGATCAAGAACCATAACAAAAAAGGAATTAAGAAAACAGAGGTATAACGATTGACATTACATTTCAATTTTTTAAGATCGAACTTGACTGGGAAGCAAGAAGCTGGAAGAGAAGTGCGAGAGAAAAAACTGTCAACGTAGAACTTACTGTTATATTTAGCCATTTCAACTGTAAAATGATGAGACCTCGCCGCCAATCTAGTACTGCGATGAAATGCATAAAATCTAGGTACCATAGAGATATGTTCATCAGGACGATTAACGTGAAAATATTTATATAAAAGTCACAGAGAAACTACGTTATGGTGGTGTGGAAATTACTGAAGCCGAAACGCTAGATCAACTTAACAAAATTTAACTCGCCCGGAATATCGCCAATGCTCACTGGTTAACAAAGTAGCCCAACGAACTTTTTTTATGAGAATAAATTTGATCTTTAATCTTCAAGGTAATATCAGTTGTTTTCTTATAAAAAAACTTACAGCATTCACTGGCTGAACAGCTATGCTATGGAAGGTTGAAATTTACACAATATTTCTATTATAACATTTTTTAGGAAAATAGGCTTCTCAAGTCAATTGTTATCGCTCTTTCCATTATTGATGGAAGTTTCCTTCCTAACCTTTTGTTTGAAGTGGTGTAGAACATCAACATTTTGATTATGTCATTATGTACTATCCATTTTAGTTGTTGCTGCTGTTGAAATTCCTCAAGTGATGTGGTTTCTATTATTTGGTACTATTCTTTGCTTGTGATTGTGTAGCGCCAGTCCACTAGGTTCGAAGAAAGATGGTTCTCTCTAAGACATACACGCTTAATTCTTTCAAAGACATTTTTAATTATATTTTTAATTATTGATCTGAGAAAGCGGTTGTGTACAGCTGACAGTTTCGAATTGATCGAGTTTGGCGCCATGCATGGCACCCATATGAAAGTCTCAAACTGGAATTCACCTTTTCCTTATAAGGAAACATTCGGCATTCATTAACCGACAATAATACCACCGTCATTTGAAATTTATAAAATCTTTTTTTTAAACAATTTTTAAGGAAAATAGGTTTCCAAAGTCAAGTGTTATCGTTCTTCCCAGTATTGATGGGATTTTCGTTCCCAAAATTTTGTTTGAAGTAGTGTGGAATATCAACATGTTCATTATTTCGAGTTACATGTGCTATCTATATTAGTTGTTGCTGCTGCTGAAAACACTTAAGCGAGGTGGTTTCTGTTATTTGGTACTGTTCTTTTCAAAGAAATATGGTCCTCGCTAAAACCTACAGGCTTCGTTCATTAAAGACATTTTAATCCATGATCAGAAACATCTTTTGCAAACAGTTGACAGTTTAGATTTTTCTGAATAAGTTTCGCTCCATGCAAGACATCGAAGTGAAAGTCTCGATCTGACGAATCTATTTATGTATATCACTTGAATATTTAGCTTAGTGTTTTAGCTTCGTGGCAACTTGAGGTATTGTGCGAGACTACCTCTAGCGAAAGCTTGTCTATGTTAAATTTTCTCTTCTACTACACTAAATTTCTTATTACAGATCCATACACCAAGGTATATAAAGTGCTTAGTATTTACTAATTCTACATTCTGATTTTGTATGATGGATGCTGTGTACTGTTTTCATTCCAATTCCAAATCTTAGTTTCTCTTTTGGAAAGGTTCATCTTGAATGCTATTTCTTAAAACACTAGTTGCTTCCTTACATACGGAGAAAAACAGCTTGCACTCTACAAAGATGGAGGATTCTTGTTTCAATGCGGCTGCATCTCGACTGGTGAGAACTAAAAAAAGTCGAGATGCAGCCACATCGAAACAAGAATGCATCTTTGTAGTGAGCAAGTTGTTTTGTCCGTATGTAAAAATTATAATAAATAATTATTGCTCTACTTATGGTATCGAGCCCCGTTTTGAATTAATTCTGTGGACGTTATAATTTACATTATTTTCGTTTTCATTACATTCTTATTTTCATGGTGGAGCATACTTGTATTGTCACACACATACATTATATATATATATATATATATATATATATATATATATATATATATAATGTGGTGGAGCATACTTGTATTGTCACACACATACATTATATATATATATATATATATATATATATATATATATATATATATATATATATATATAATGTATGTGTGTGACAATACAAGTATGCTTGTATTGTCACACACATACATTATATATATATATATATATATATATATATATATATATATATATATATATATATAATGTATGTGTGTGACAATACAAGTATGCTCCACCATGAAAATAAAAATTTCTTGAAGCGCTCTATATAACAAAAACGAAATCGACACTAAATAAAATTAATTATGAGTATAGCAACAATGTTTTAAATTCTTTATAAAAGAAATATTTTGTGATGCTTAAAAAAAATTAATTGCAGGTTGAGCATTTGAAAACATTAATAATAAAAAATATATAAATGAAGTTATCTCCCTTACATATTTTTTAATGTAAATTGACTATAACGAAGCGCGTTTCATGCACATTTACAAAAAAATCACAAATATCAATTGCATTAATTTTTTTGTCTTAGCAATTCATCCCTGAAGATGATCTTGGATGAGATTGAAAGTACTTAAGGAAAATAAAAGAAATAACCAAAACTACGGTGTCTTTCTTAATTAGTTTCCTATCAACACTTCAACCTAACATTCTTGAATGAAGATCTGCTCCCTAAATATACATATGACCTGGGCGCATCTCTTCACATCTACGCTTGTAAATGTCTAGAAAATAGTCTAGGAAAAGGTCATTGTCAAACGTGGGTGTGTGCTTTGTAGCGAACTTACTACAGTAGAGGACTAAACATTTGACCCGTTAGTTAACCATCGGCTAATTTAACCAAAATAATCTTGTCTCTTCCAAAGCCGAGATTTTGGTTGGACATTGGATGGGAATTTTGGGAGAAGTTTCCGAAAGTTTATATTTTCATACCTATTACCCCAATATCTCCATTTCATTAATTGGTATCTTTGTATCGGTAAAAATCAATTCTCAGTGATTAGTTTAATTGATTTAATCTTGTTAACTATATTCGATTCCGAGAAATCGATAAGTATAATTGTTTTCTTTCTGCCCAAACATTTTAGCATTTCATTAACTTAACCTCCATGGAAAAGCTTCCGATATAAATATTCCAGAATAAAATTGATATTTTTGTTCTTCTTCCTCTTTTATGTGTTGTGTCCATTCAGAACGTTGGCGGTCATGGCTCTCCACAATTTCCTGTCCTTCGTAGTTCTTAATAAATTTTGCCTATTTGTTATCGCTCCTAAAACTTGTTCCACCATCCATTTACACAAGCTCTCTACGAAGATTATGCGTGATTCTCCTCTGTCCCTCGTGACTACAATATATCCTGAGAGTATCAAATTTTCCAAACACTCTTTCCTCATTATGGGCCTTAGAAATTTCGACTGTCGCTTTCTGATGTTAAGTATGTGTTCTTTTTGTTTCTATATTTTCTAAAACTTGATCGTTGTTCAATCCATGGTTTTCTCAGCGTCCTTCTATAGGATCACGTTTCGGTTGCTTGAAGTTTCTTCTACATTGTCCGGCATTCATTGCCATATAAGTGTACTAATGTTACGTAGCAGTTCAGTATTCTTTTCTTTGTTTCAAATCTGTCTGTTTCTTAATACTTTGCTTAGCTTTTTGAAAGGCATATTTTGTTATCCCAATGCAACTTTGAATTTCAGTGTCATGCTTTCTGCCCTCTGTTAAAACACTTCTCAGATATTTATATTTGACATTGTTTCATTTGGTATCACCACTTTGTAATTTGTATGTTTGGCTCATCCTTTTGCTAACAACTATGCATTCCATCTTCTTGCAACTGATGTTTACTTCTTTCTTCTCTCATTCTTTCACTACCTTCTGTCGGAGTTCTTGGAGTTTCCTTTATATATGTCTGCTATCAACACTGTGACATTTGCATATCTTATGTTGTTAAGACTTGTAATTCTCTCAGAATGGCCTCATCCAATGAGAAGACACATCCTTTTCTTTTAGCCCTTTTAGCTAACAACTATGCATTCCATCTTCTTGCAACTGATGTTTACTTCTTTCTTCTCACATTCTTTCACTACCTTCTGTCGGAGTTCTTGGAGTTTCCTTTATATATGTCTGCTATCAACACTGTGACATTTGCATATCTTATGTTGTTAAGACTTGTAATTCTCTCAGAATGGCCTCATCCAATGAGAAGACACATCCTTTTCTTTTAGCCCTTTTAGCTAACAACTATGCATTCCATCTTCTTGCAACTGATGTTTACTTCTTTCTTCTCACATTCTTTCACTACCTTCTGTCGGAGTTCTTGGAGTTTCCTTTATATATGTCTGCTATCAACACTGTGACATTTGCATATCTTATGTTGTTAAGACTTGTAATTCTCTCAGAATGGCCTCATCCAATGAGAAGACACATCCTTGTCTTTTAGCCCTTTTAGCTAACAACTATGCATTCCATCTTCTTGCAACTGATGTTCTGTTCTTTCTTGTCACATTCTTTCACTACCTTCTGTCGGAGTTCTTGGAGTTTCCTTTATATATGTCTGCTATCAACACTGTGACATTTGCATATCTTATGTTGGTAAGACTTGTAATTCTCTCAGAATGGCCTCATCCAATGAGAAGACACATCCGTGTCTTTTAGCCCTTTTAGCTAACAACTATGCATTCCATCTTCTTGCAACTGATGTTTACTTCTTTCTTCTCTCATTCTTTCACTACCTTCTGTCGGAGTTCTTGGAGTTTCCTTTATATATGTCTGCTATCAACACTGTGACATTTGCATATCTTATGTTGGTAAGACTTGTAATTCTCTCAGAATGGCCTCATCCAATGAGAAGACACATCCTTGTCTTTTAGCCCTTTTAGCTAACAACTATGCATTCCATCTTCTTGCAACTGATGTTCTGTTCTTTCTTGTCACATTCTTTCACTACCTTCTGTCGGAGTTCTTGGAGTTTCCTTTATATATGTCTGCTATCAACACTGTGACATTTGCATATCTTATGTTGGTAAGACCTGTAATTCTCCCAGAATGGCCTCATCCAATGTGAAGACACATCCTTGTCTTTTAGCCCTTTTAGCTAACAACTATGCATTCCATCTTCTTGCAACTGATGTTTACTTCTTTCTTCTCACATTCTTTCACTACCTTCTGTCGGAGTTCTTGGAGTTTCCTTTATATATGTCTGCTATCAACACTGTGACATTTGCATATCTTATGTTGGTAAGACTTGTAATTCTCTCAGAATGGCCTCATCCAATGAGAAGACACATCCTTGTCTTTTAGCCCTTTTAGCTAACAACTATGCATTCCATCTTCTTGCAACTGATGTTTACTTCTTTCTTCTCACATTCTTTCACTACCTTCTGTCGGAGTTCTTGGAGTTTCCTTTATATATGTCTGCTATCAACACTGTGACATTTGCATATCTTATGTTGGTAAGACTTGTAATTCTCTCAGAATGGCCTCATCCAATGAGAAGACACATCCTTGTCTTTTAGCCCTTTTAGCTAACAACTATGCATTCCATCTTCTTGCAACTGATGTTTACTTCTTTCTTCTCACATTCTTTCACTACCTTCTGTCGGAGTTCTTGGAGTTTCCTTTATATATGTCTGCTATCAACACTGTGACATTTGCATATCTTATGTTGGTAAGACTTGTAATTCTCTCAGAATGGCCTCATCCAATGAGAAGACACATCCTTGTCTTTTAGCCCTTTTAGCTAACAACTATGCATTCCATCTTCTTGCAACTGATGTTTACTTCTTTCTTCTCTCATTCTTTCACTACCTTCTGTCGGAGTTCTTGGAGTTTCCTTTATATATGTCTGCTATCAACACTGTGACATTTGCATATCTTATGTTGGTAAGACTTGTAATTCTCTCAGAATGGCCTCATCCAATGAGAAGACACATCCTTGTCTTTTAGCCCTTTTAGCTAACAACTATGCATTCCATCTTCTTGCAACTGATGTTTACTTCTTTCTTCTCTCATTCTTTCACTACCTTCTGTCGGAGTTCTTGGAGTTTCCTTTATATATGTCTGCTATCAACACTGTGACATTTGCATATCTTATGTTGGTAAGACTTGTAATTCTCTCAGAATGGCCTCATCCAATGAGAAGACACATCCTTGTCTTTTAGCCCTTTTAGCTAACAACTATGCATTCCATCTTCTTGCAACTGATGTTCTGTTCTTTCTTGTCACATTCTTTCACTACCTTCTGTCGGAGTTCTTGGAGTTTCCTTTATATATGTCTGCTATCAACACTGTGACATTTGCATATCTTATGTTGGTAAGACCTGTAATTCTCCCAGAATGGCCTCATCCAATGTGAAGACACATCCTTGTCTTTTAGCCCTTTTAGCTAACAACTATGCATTCCATCTTCTTGCAACTGATGTTTACTTCTTTCTTCTCACATTCTTTCACTACCTTCTGTCGGAGTTCTTGGAGTTTCCTTTATATATGTCTGCTATCAACACTGTGACATTTGCATATCTTATGTTGGTAAGACTTGTAATTCTCTCAGAATGGCCTCATCCAATGAGAAGACACATCCTTGTCTTTTAGCCCTTTTAGCTAACAACTATGCATTCCATCTTCTTGCAACTGATGTTTACTTCTTTCTTCTCACATTCTTTCACTACCTTCTGTCGGAGTTCTTGGAGTTTCCTTTATATATGTCTGCTATCAACACTGTGACATTTGCATATCTTATGTTGGTAAGACTTGTAATTCTCTCAGAATGGCCTCATCCAATGAGAAGACACATCCTTGTCTTTTAGCCCTTTTAGCTAACAACTATGCATTCCATCTTCTTGCAACTGATGTTTACTTCTTTCTTCTCACATTCTTTCACTACCTTCTGTCGGAGTTCTTGGAGTTTCCTTTATATATGTCTGCTATCAACACTGTGACATTTGCATATCTTATGTTGTTAAGACTTGTAATTCTCCCAGAATGGCCTCATCCAATGAGAAGACACATCCTTGTCTTTTAGCCCTTTTAGCTAACAACTATGCATTCCATCTTCTTGCAACTGATGTTTACTTCTTTCTTCTCACATTCTTTCACTACCTTCTGTCGGAGTTCTTGGAGTTTCCTTTATATATGTCTGCTATCAACACTGTGACATTTGCATATCTTATGTTGGTAAGACTTGTAATTCTCTCAGAATGGCCTCATCCAATGAGAAGACACATCCTTGTCTTTTAGCCCTTTTAGCTAACAACTATGCATTCCATCTTCTTGCAACTGATGTTTACTTCTTTCTTCTCACATTCTTTCACTACCTTCTGTCGGAGTTCTTGGAGTTTCCTTTATATATGTCTGCTATCAACACTGTGACATTTGCATATCTTATGTTGGTAAGACTTGTAATTCTCTCAGAATGGCCTCATCCAATGAGAAGACACATCCTTGTCTTTTAGCCCTTTTAGCTAACAACTATGCATTCCATCTTCTTGCAACTGATGTTTACTTCTTTCTTCTCACATACTTTCACTACCTTCTGTCGGAGTTCTTGGAGTTTCCTTTATATATGTCTGCTATCAACACTGTGACATTTGCATATCTTATGTTGGTAAGACTTGTAATTCTCTCAGAATGGCCTCATCCAATGAGAAGACACATCCTTGTCTTTTAGCCCTTTTAGCTAACAACTATGCATTCCATCTTCTTGCAACTGATGTTTACTTCTTTCTTCTCACATTCTTTCACTACCTTCTGTCGGAGTTCTTGGAGTTTCCTTTATATATGTCTGCTATCAACACTGTGACATTTGCATATCTTATGTTGGTAAGACTTGTAATTCTCTCAGAATGGCCTCATCCAATGAGAAGACACATCCTTGTCTTTTAGCCCTTTTAGCTAACAACTATGCATTCCATCTTCTTGCAACTGATGTTTACTTCTTTCTTCTCACATACTTTCACTACCTTCTGTCGGAGTTCTTGGAGTTTCCTTTATATATGTCTGCTATCAACACTGTGACATTTGCATATCTTATGTTGTTAAGACTTGTAATTCTCTCAGAATGGCCTCATCCAATGAGAAGACACATCCTTGTCTTTTAGCCCTTTTAGCTAACAACTATGCATTCCATCTTCTTGCAACTGATGTTTACTTCTTTCTTCTCACATTCTTTCACTACCTTCTGTCGGAGTTCTTGGAGTTTCCTTTATATATGTCTGCTATCAACACTGTGACATTTGCATATCTTATGTTGTTAAGACTTGTAATTCTCTCAGAATGGCCTCTTCCAATGAGAAGACACATCCTTGTCTTTTAGCCCTTTTAGCTAACAACTATGCATTCCATCTTCTTGCAACTGATGTTTACTTCTTTCTTCTCACATTCTTTCACTACCTTCTGTCGGAGTTCTTGGAGTTTCCTTTATATATGTCTGCTATCAACACTGTGACATTTGCATATCTTATGTTGGTAAGACTTGTAATTCTCTCAGAATGGCCTCATCCAATGAGAAGACACATCCTTGTCTTTTAGCCCTTTTAGCTAACAACTATGCATTCCATCTTCTTGCAACTGATGTTTACTTCTTTCTTCTCACATTCTTTCACTACCTTCTGTCGGAGTTCTTGGAGTTTCCTTTATATATGTCTGCTATCAACACTGTGACATTTGCATATCTTATGTTGGTAAGACTTGTAATTCTCTCAGAATGGCCTCATCCAATGAGAAGACACATCCTTGTCTTTTAGCCCTTTTAGCTAACAACTATGCATTCCATCTTCTTGCAACTGATGTTTACTTCTTTCTTCTCACATTCTTTCACTACCTTCTGTCGGAGTTCTTGGAGTTTCCTTTATATATGTCTGCTATCAACACTGTGACATTTGCATATCTTATGTTGTTAAGACTTGTAATTCTCTCAGAATGGCCTCATCCAATGAGAAGACACATCCTTGTCTTTTAGCCCTTTTAGCTAACAACTATGCATTCCATCTTCTTGCAACTGATGTTTACTTCTTTCTTCTCACATTCTTTCACTACCTTCTGTCGGAGTTCTTGGAGTTTCCTTTATATATGTCTGCTATCAACACTGTGACATTTGCATATCTTATGTTGTTAAGACTTGTAATTCTCTCAGAATGGCCTCATCCAATGAGAAGACACATCCTTGTCTTTTAGCCCTTTTAGCTAACAACTATGCATTCCATCTTCTTGCAACTGATGTTTACTTCTTTCTTCTCACATACTTTCACTACCTTCTGTCGGAGTTCTTGGAGTTTCCTTTATATATGTCTGCTATCAACACTGTGACATTTGCATATCTTATGTTGTTAAGACTTGTAATTCTCTCAGAATGGCCTCATCCAATGAGAAGACACATCCTTGTCTTTTAGCCCTTTTAGCTAACAACTATGCATTCCATCTTCTTGCAACTGATGTTTACTTCTTTCTTCTCACATTCTTTCACTACCTTCTGTCGGAGTTCTTGGAGTTTCCTTTATATATGTCTGCTATCAACACTGTGACATTTGCATATCTTATGTTGGTAAGACTTGTAATTCTCTCAGAATGGCCTCATCCAATGAGAAGACACATCCTTGTCTTTTAGCCCTTTTAGCTAACAACTATGCATTCCATCTTCTTGCAACTGATGTTTACTTCTTTCTTCTCACATTCTTTCACTACCTTCTGTCGGAGTTCTTGGAGTTTCCTTTATATATGTCTGCTATCAACACTGTGACATTTGCATATCTTATGTTGGTAAGACTTGTAATTCTCTCAGAATGGCCTCATCCAATGAGAAGACACATCCTTGTCTTTTAGCCCTTTTAGCTAACAACTATGCATTCCATCTTCTTGCAACTGATGTTTACTTCTTTCTTCTCACATTCTTTCACTACCTTCTGTCGGAGTTCTTGGAGTTTCCTTTATATATGTCTGCTATCAACACTGTGACATTTGCATATCTTATGTTGGTAAGACTTGTAATTCTCTCAGAATGGCCTCATCCAATGAGAAGACACATCCTTGTCTTTTAGCCCTTTTAGCTAACAACTATGCATTCCATCTTCTTGCAACTGATGTTTACTTCTTTCTTCTCACATTCTTTCACTACCTTCTGTCGGAGTTCTTGGAGTTTCCTTTATATATGTCTGCTATCAACACTGTGACATTTGCATATCTTATGTTGGTAAGACTTGTAATTCTCTCAGAATGGCCTCATCCAATGAGAAGACACATCCTTGTCTTTTAGCCCTTTTAGCTAACAACTATGCATTCCATCTTCTTGCAACTGATGTTTACTTCTTTCTTCTCACATTCTTTCACTACCTTCTGTCGGAGTTCTTGGAGTTTCCTTTATATATGTCTGCTATCAACACTGTGACATTTGCATATCTTATGTTGGTAAGACTTGTAATTCTC
The DNA here is from genome assembly GCA_964036315.1 of Acanthosepion esculentum. Lineage (NCBI taxonomy): Eukaryota > Metazoa > Mollusca > Cephalopoda > Sepiida > Sepiidae > Acanthosepion > Acanthosepion esculentum. The sequence continues at coordinate 6,354,476 of OZ038502.1, read as the reverse complement.
TCAGAATGGCCTCATCCAATGAGAAGACACATCCGTGTCTTTTAGCCCTTTTAGCTAACAACTATGCATTCCATCTTCTTGCAACTGATGTTTACTTCTTTCTTCTCACATTCTTTCACTACCTTCTGTCGGAGTTCTTGGAGTTTCCTTTATATATGTCTGCTATCAACACTGTGACATTTGCATATCTTATGTTGGTAAGACTTGTAATTCTCTCAGAATGGCCTCATCCAATGAGAAGACACATCCTTGTCTTTTAGCCCTTTTAGCTAACAACTATGCATTCCATCTTCTTGCAACTGATGTTTACTTCTTTCTTCTCACATACTTTCACTACCTTCTGTCGGAGTTCTTGGAGTTTCCTTTATATATGTCTGCTATCAACACTGTGACATTTGCATATCTTATGTTGGTAAGACTTGTAATTCTCTCAGAATGGCCTCATCCAATGAGAAGACACATCCTTGTCTTTTAGCCCTTTTAGCTAACAACTATGCATTCCATCTTCTTGCAACTGATGTTTACTTCTTTCTTCTCACATTCTTTCACTACCTTCTGTCGGAGTTCTTGGAGTTTCCTTTATATATGTCTGCTATCAACACTGTGACATTTGCATATCTTATGTTGGTAAGACTTGTAATTCTCTCAGAATGGCCTCAGCCAATGAGAAGACACATCCTTGTCTTTTAGCCCTTTTAGCTAACAACTATGCATTCCATCTTCTTGCAACTGATGTTTACTTCTTTCTTCTCACATTCTTTCACTACCTTCTGTCGGAGTTCTTGGAGTTTCCTTTATATATGTCTGCTATCAACACTGTGACATTTGCATATCTTATGTTGGTAAGACTTGTAATTCTCTCAGAATGGCCTCATCCAATGAGAAGACACATCCTTGTCTTTTAGCCCTTTTAGCTAACAACTATGCATTCCATCTTCTTGCAACTGATGTTTACTTCTTTCTTCTCACATTCTTTCACTACCTTCTGTCGGAGTTCTTGGAGTTTCCTTTATATATGTCTGCTATCAACACTGTGACATTTGCATATCTTATGTTGGTAAGACTTGTAATTCTCTCAGAATGGCCTCATCCAATGAGAAGACACATCCTTGTCTTTTAGCCCTTTTAGCTAACAACTATGCATTCCATCTTCTTGCAACTGATGTTTACTTCTTTCTTCTCACATTCTTTCACTACCTTCTGTCGGAGTTCTTGGAGTTTCCTTTATATATGTCTGCTATCAACACTGTGACATTTGCATATCTTATGTTGGTAAGACTTGTAATTCTCTCAGAATGGCCTCATCCAATGAGAAGACACATCCTTGTCTTTTAGCCCTTTTAGCTAACAACTATGCATTCCATCTTCTTGCAACTGATGTTTACTTCTTTCTTCTCACATTCTTTCACTACCTTCTGTCGGAGTTCTTGGAGTTTCCTTTATATATGTCTGCTATCAACACTGTGACATTTGCATATCTTATGTTGGTAAGACTTGTAATTCTCTCAGAATGGCCTCATCCAATGAGAAGACACATCCTTGTCTTTTAGCCCTTTTAGCTAACAACTATGCATTCCATCTTCTTGCAACTGATGTTCTGTTCTTTCTTGTCACATTCTTTCACTACGTTCTGTCGGAGTTCTTGGAGTTTCCTTTACATATGTCTGCTATCAACACTGTGACATTTGCATATCTTATGTTGGTAAGACTTGTAATTCTCTCAGAATGGCCTCATCCAATGAGAAGACACATCCTTGTCTTTTAGCCCTTTTAGCTAACAACTATGCATTCCATCTTCTTGCAACTGATGTTCTGTTCTTTCTTGTCACATTCTTTCACTACCTTCTGTCGGAGTTCTTGGAGTTTCCTTTACATATGTCTGCTATCAACACTGTGACATTTGCATATCTTATGTTGTTAAGACTTGTAATTCTCTCAGAATGGCCTCATCCAATGAGAAGACACATCCTTGTCTTTTAGCCCTTTTAGCTAACAACTATGCATTCCATCTTCTTGCAACTGATGTTTACTTCTTTCTTCTCACATTCTTTCACTACCTTCTGTCGGAGTTCTTGGAGTTTCCTTTATATATGTCTGCTATCAACACTGTGACATTTGCATATCTTATGTTGGTAAGACTTGTAATTCTCTCAGAATGGCCTCATCCAATGAGAAGACACATCCTTGTCTTTTAGCCCTTTTAGCTAACAACTATGCATTCCATCTTCTTGCAACTGATGTTCTGTTCTTTCTTGTCACATTCTTTCACTACCTTCTGTCGGAGTTCTTGGAGTTTCCTTTACATATGTCTGCTATCAACACTGTGACATTTGCATATCTTATGTTGTTAAGACTTGTAATTCTCTCAGAATGGCCTCATCCAATGAGAAGACACATCCTTGTCTTTTAGCCCTTTTAGCTAACAACTATGCATTCCATCTTCTTGCAACTGATGTTTACTTCTTTCTTCTCACATTCTTTCACTACCTTCTGTCGGAGTTCTTGGAGTTTCCTTTATATATGTCTGCTATCAACACTGTGACATTTGCATATCTTATGTTGGTAAGACTTGTAATTCTCTCAGAATGGCCTCATCCAATGAGAAGACACATCCTTGTCTTTTAGCCCTTTTAGCTAACAACTATGCATTCCATCTTCTTGCAACTGATGTTTACTTCTTTCTTCTCACATTCTTTCACTACCTTCTGTCGGAGTTCTTGGAGTTTCCTTTATATATGTCTGCTATCAACACTGTGACATTTGCATATCTTATGTTGGTAAGACTTGTAATTCTCTCAGAATGGCCTCATCCAATGAGAAGACACATCCTTGTCTTTTAGCCCTTTTAGCTAACAACTATGCATTCCATCTTCTTGCAACTGATGTTTACTTCTTTCTTCTCACATTCTTTCACTACCTTCTGTCGGAGTTCTTGGAGTTTCCTTTATATATGTCTGCTATCAACACTGTGACATTTGCATATCTTATGTTGGTAAGACTTGTAATTCTCTCAGAATGGCCTCATCCAATGAGAAGACACATCCTTGTCTTTTAGCCCTTTTAGCTAACAACTATGCATTCCATCTTCTTGCAACTGATGTTTACTTCTTTCTTCTCACATTCTTTCACTACCTTCTGTCGGAGTTCTTGGAGATTCCTTTATATATGTCTGCTATCAACACTGTGACATTTGCATATCTTATGTTGGTAAGACTTGTAATTCTCTCAGAATGGCCTCATCCAATGAGAAGACACATCCTTGTCTTTTAGCCCTTTTAGCTAACAACTATGCATTCCATCTTCTTGCAACTGATGTTTACTTCTTTCTTCTCACATTCTTTCACTACCTTCTGTCGGAGTTCTTGGAGTTTCCTTTATATATGTCTGCTATCAACACTGTGACATTTGCATATCTTATGTTGGTAAGACTTGTAATTCTCTCAGAATGGCCTCATCCAATGAGAAGACACATCCTTGTCTTTTAGCCCTTTTAGCTAACAACTATGCATTCCATCTTCTTGCAACTGATGTTTACTTCTTTCTTCTCACATTCTTTCACTACCTTCTGTCGGAGTTCTTGGAGTTTCCTTTATATATGTCTGCTATCAACACTGTGACATTTGCATATCTTATGTTGGTAAGACTTGTAATTCTCTCAGAATGGCCTCATCCAATGAGAAGACACATCCTTGTCTTTTAGCCCTTTTAGCTAACAACTATGCATTCCATCTTCTTGCAACTGATGTTCTGTTCTTTCTTGTCACATTCTTTCACTACCTTCTGTCGGAGTTCTTGGAGTTTCCTTTACATATGTCTGCTATCAACACTGTGACATTTGCATATCTTATGTTGTTAAGACTTGTAATTCTCTCAGAATGGCCTCATCCAATGAGAAGACACATCCTTGTCTTTTAGCCCTTTTAGCTAACAACTATGCATTCCATCTTCTTGCAACTGATGTTTACTTCTTTCTTCTCACATTCTTTCACTACCTTCTGTCGGAGTTCTTGGAGTTTCCTTTATATATGTCTGCTATCAACACTGTGACATTTGCATATCTTATGTTGTTAAGACTTGTAATTCTCTCAGAATGGCCTCATCCAATGAGAAGACACATCCTTGTCTTTTAGCCCTTTTAGCTAACAACTATGCATTCCATCTTCTTGCAACTGATGTTCTGTTCTTTCTTGTCACATTCTTTCACTACCTTCTGTCGGAGTTCTTGGAGTTTCCTTTACATATGTCTGCTATCAACACTGTGACATTTGCATATCTTATGTTGTTAAGACTTGTAATTCTCTCAGAATGGCCTCATCCAATGAGAAGACACATCCTTGTCTTTTAGCCCTTTTAGCTAACAACTATGCATTCCATCTTCTTGCAACTGATGTTTACTTCTTTCTTCTCACATTCTTTCACTACCTTCTGTCGGAGTTCTTGGAGTTTCCTTTATATATGTCTGCTATCAACACTGTGACATTTGCATATCTTATGTTGTTAAGACTTGTAATTCTCTCAGAATGGCCTCATCCAATGAGAAGACACATCCTTGTCTTTTAGCCCTTTTAGCTAACAACTATGCATTCCATCTTCTTGCAACTGATGTTTACTTCTTTCTTCTCACATTCTTTCACTACCTTCTGTCGGAGTTCTTGGAGTTTCCTTTATATATGTCTGCTATCAACACTGTGACATTTGCATATCTTATGTTGGTAAGACTTGTAATTCTCTCAGAATGGCCTCATCCAATGAGAAGACACATCCTTGTCTTTTAGCCCTTTTAGCTAACAACTATGCATTCCATCTTCTTGCAACTGATGTTCTGTTCTTTCTTGTCACATTCTTTCACTACCTTCTGTCGGAGTTCTTGGAGTTTCCTTTACATATGTCTGCTATCAACACTGTGACATTTGCATATCTTATGTTGGTAAGACTTGTAATTCTCTCAGAATGGCCTCATCCAATGAGAAGACACATCCTTGTCTTTTAGCCCTTTTAGCTAACAACTATGCATTCCATCTTCTTGCAACTGATGTTTACTTCTTTCTTCTCACATTCTTTCACTACCTTCTGTCGGAGTTCTTGGAGTTTCCTTTATATATGTCTGCTATCAACACTGTGACATTTGCATATCTTATGTTGGTAAGACTTGTAATTCTCTCAGAATGGCCTCATCCAATGAGAAGACACATCCTTGTCTTTTAGCCCTTTTAGCTAACAACTATGCATTCCATCTTCTTGCAACTGATGTTTACTTCTTTCTTCTCACATTCTTTCACTACCTTCTGTCGGAGTTCTTGGAGTTTCCTTTATATATGTCTGCTATCAACACTGTGACATTTGCATATCTTATGTTGGTAAGACTTGTAATTCTCTCAGAATGGCCTCATCCAATGAGAAGACACATCCTTGTCTTTTAGCCCTTTTAGCTAACAACTATGCATTCCATCTTCTTGCAACTGATGTTTACTTCTTTCTTCTCACATTCTTTCACTACCTTCTGTCGGAGTTCTTGGAGTTTCCTTTATATATGTCTGCTATCAACACTGTGACATTTGCATATCTTATGTTGGTAAGACTTGTAATTCTCTCAGAATGGCCTCATCCAATGAGAAGACACATCCTTGTCTTTTAGCCCTTTTAGCTAACAACTATGCATTCCATCTTCTTGCAACTGATGTTTACTTCTTTCTTCTCACATTCTTTCACTACCTTCTGTCGGAGTTCTTGGAGTTTCCTTTATATATGTCTGCTATCAACACTGTGACATTTGCATATCTTATGTTGGTAAGACTTGTAATTCTCTCAGAATGGCCTCATCCAATGAGAAGACACATCCTTGTCTTTTAGCCCTTTTAGCTAACAACTATGCATTCCATCTTCTTGCAACTGATGTTCACTTCTTTCTTCTCACATTCTTTCACTACCTTCTGTCGGAGTTCTTGGAGTTTCCTTTATATATGTCTGCTATCAACACTGTGACATTTGCATATCTTATGTTGTTAAGACCTGTAATTCTCCCAGAATGGCCTCATCCAATGTGAAGACACATCCTTGTCTTTTAGCCCTTTTAGCTAACAACTATGCATTCCATCTTCTTGCAACTGATGTTCAGTTCTTTCTTCTCACATTCTTTCACTACCTTCTGTCGGAGTTCTTGGAGTTTCCTTTATATATGTCTGCTATCAACACTGTGACATTTGCATATCTTATGTTGGTAAGACTTGTAATTCTCTCAGAATGGCCTCATCCAATGAGAAGACACATCCTTGTCTTTTAGCCCTTTTAGCTAACAACTATGCATTCCATCTTCTTGCAACTGATGTTTACTTCTTTCTTCTCACATTCTTTCACTACCTTCTGTCGGAGTTCTTGGAGTTTCCTTTATATATGTCTGCTATCAACACTGTGACATTTGCATATCTTATGTTGTTAAGACTTGTAATTCTCTCAGAATGGCCTCATCCAATGAGAAGACACATCCTTGTCTTTTAGCCCTTTTAGCTAACAACTATGCATTCCATCTTCTTGCAACTGATGTTCACTTCTTTCTTCTCACATTCTTTCACTACCTTCTGTCGGAGTTCTTGGAGTTTCCTTTATATATGTCTGCTATCAACACTGTGACATTTGCATATCTTATGTTGTTAAGACCTGTAATTCTCCCAGAATGGCCTCATCCAATGAGAAGACACATCCTTGTCTTTTAGCCCTTTTAGCTAACAACTATGCATTCCATCTTCTTGCAACTGATGTTTACTTCTTTCTTCTCTCATTCTTTCACTACCTTCTGTCGGATTTCTTGGAGTTTCCTTTATATATGTCTGCTATCAACACTGTGACATTTGCATATCTTATGTTGTTAAGACTTGAAATTCTCTCAGAATGGCCTCATCCAATGAGAAGACACATCCTTGTCTTTTAGCCCTTTTAGCTAACAACTATGCATTCCATCTTCTTGCAACTGATGTTTACTTCTTTCTTCTCACATTCTTTCACTACCTTCTGTCGGAGTTCTTGGAGTTTCCTTTACATATGTCTGCTATCAACACTGTGACATTTGCATATCTTATGTTGTTAAGACCTGTAATTCTCCCAGAATGGCCTCATCCAATGAGAAGACACATCCTTGTCTTTTAGCCCTTTTAGCTAACAACTATGCATTCCATCTTCTTGCAACTGATGTTTAGTTCTTTCTTCTCTCATTCTTTCACTACCTTCTGTCGGAGTTCTTGGAGTTTCCTTTATATATGTCTGCTATCAACACTGTGACATTTGCATATCTTATGTTGTTAAGACTTGAAATTCTCCCAGAATGGCCTCATCCAATGAGAAGACACATCCTTGTCTTTTAGCCCTTTTAGCTAACAACTATGCATTCCATCTTCTTGCAACTGATGTTCAGTTCTTTCTTCTCACATTCTTTCACTACCTTCTGTCGGAGTTCTTGGAGTTTCCTTTATATATGTCTGCTATCAACACTGTGACATTTGCATATCTTATGTTGTTAAGACTTGTAATTCTCTCAGAATGGCCTCATCCAATGAGAAGACACATCCTTGTCTTTTAGCCCTTTTAGCTAACAACTATGCATTCCATCTTCTTGCAACTGATGTTCACTTCTTTCTTCTCACATTCTTTCACTACCTTCTGTCGGAGTTCTTGGAGTTTCCTTTATATATGTCTGCTATCAACACTGTGACATTTGCATATCTTATGTTGTTAAGACCTGTAATTCTCCCAGAATGGCCTCATCCAATGAGAAGACACATCCTTGTCTTTTAGCCCTTTTAGCTAACAACTATGCATTCCATCTTCTTGCAACTGATGTTTACTTCTTTCTTCTCTCATTCTTTCACTACCTTCTGTCGGAGTTCTTGGAGTTTCCTTTATATATGTCTGCTATCAACACTGTGACATTTGCATATCTTATGTTGTTAAGACTTGAAATTCTCTCAGAATGGCCTCATCCAATGAGAAGACACATCCTTGTCTTTTAGCCCTTTTAGCTAACAACTATGCATTCCATCTTCTTGCAACTGATGTTTACTTCTTTCTTCTCACATTCTTTCACTACCTTCTGTCGGAGTTCTTGGAGTTTCCTTTACATATGTCTGCTATCAACACTGTGACATTTGCATATCTTATGTTGTTAAGACCTGTAATTCTCCCAGAATGGCCTCATCCAATGAGAAGACACATCCTTGTCTTTTAGCCCTTTTAGCTAACAACTATGCATTCCATCTTCTTGCAACTGATGTTTACTTCTTTCTTCTCTCATTCTTTCACTACCTTCTGTCGGAGTTCTTGGAGTTTCCTTTACATATGTCTGCTATCAACACTGTGACATTTGCATATCTTATGTTGTTAAGACTTGTAATTCTCTCAGAATGGCCTCATCCAATGAGAAGACACATCCTTGTCTTTTAGCCCTTTTAGCTAACAACTATGCATTCCATCTTCTTGCAACTGATGTTTACTTCTTTCTTCTCACATTCTTTCACTACCTTCTGTCGGAGTTCTTGGAGTTTCCTTTATATATGTCTGCTATCAACACTGTGACATTTGCATATCTTATGTTGTTAAGACCTGTAATTCTCCCAGAATGGCCTCATCCAATGAGAAGACACATCCTTGTCTTTTAGCCCTTTTAGCTAACAACTATGCATTCCATCTTCTTGCAACTGATGTTTACTTCTTTCTTCTCTCATTCTTTCACTACCTTCTGTCGGATTTCTTGGAGTTTCCTTTATATATGTCTGCTATCAACACTGTGACATTTGCATATCTTATGTTGTTAAGACTTGAAATTCTCTCAGAATGGCCTCATCCAATGAGAAGACACATCCTTGTCTTTTAGCCCTTTTAGCTAACAACTATGCATTCCATCTTCTTGCAACTGATGTTTACTTCTTTCTTCTCACATTCTTTCACTACCTTCTGTCGGAGTTCTTGGAGTTTCCTTTACATATGTCTGCTATCAACACTGTGACATTTGCATATCTTATGTTGTTAAGACCTGTAATTCTCCCAGAATGGCCTCATCCAATGAGAAGACACATCCTTGTCTTTTAGCCCTTTTAGCTAACAACTATGCATTCCATCTTCTTGCAACTGATGTTTAGTTCTTTCTTCTCTCATTCTTTCACTACCTTCTGTCGGAGTTCTTGGAGTTTCCTTTATATATGTCTGCTATCAACACTGTGACATTTGCATATCTTATGTTGTTAAGACTTGAAATTCTCCCAGAATGGCCTCATCCAATGAGAAGACACATCCTTGTCTTTTAGCCCTTTTAGCTAACAACTATGCATTCCATCTTCTTGCAACTGATGTTCAGTTCTTTCTTCTCACATTCTTTCACTACCTTCTGTCGGAGTTCTTGGAGTTTCCTTTATATATGTCTGCTATCAACACTGTGACATTTGCATATCTTATGTTGTTAAGACTTGTAATTCTCTCAGAATGGCCTCATCCAATGAGAAGACACATCCTTGTCTTTTAGCCCTTTTAGCTAACAACTATGCATTCCATCTTCTTGCAACTGATGTTCACTTCTTTCTTCTCACATTCTTTCACTACCTTCTGTCGGAGTTCTTGGAGTTTCCTTTATATATGTCTGCTATCAACACTGTGACATTTGCATATCTTATGTTGTTAAGACCTGTAATTCTCCCAGAATGGCCTCATCCAATGAGAAGACACATCCTTGTCTTTTAGCCCTTTTAGCTAACAACTATGCATTCCATCTTCTTGCAACTGATGTTTACTTCTTTCTTCTCTCATTCTTTCACTACCTTCTGTCGGAGTTCTTGGAGTTTCCTTTATATATGTCTGCTATCAACACTGTGACATTTGCATATCTTATGTTGTTAAGACTTGAAATTCTCTCAGAATGGCCTCATCCAATGAGAAGACACATCCTTGTCTTTTAGCCCTTTTAGCTAACAACTATGCATTCCATCTTCTTGCAACTGATGTTTACTTCTTTCTTCTCACATTCTTTCACTACCTTCTGTCGGAGTTCTTGGAGTTTCCTTTACATATGTCTGCTATCAACACTGTGACATTTGCATATCTTATGTTGTTAAGACCTGTAATTCTCCCAGAATGGCCTCATCCAATGAGAAGACACATCCTTGTCTTTTAGCCCTTTTAGCTAACAACTATGCATTCCATCTTCTTGCAACTGATGTTTACTTCTTTCTTCTCTCATTCTTTCACTACCTTCTGTCGGAGTTCTTGGAGTTTCCTTTATATATGTCTGCTATCAACACTGTGACATTTGCATATCTTATGTTGTTAAGACTTGAAATTCTCCCAGAATGGCCTCATCCAATGAGAAGACACATCCTTGTCTTTTAGCCCTTTTAGCTAACAACTATGCATTCCATCTTCTTGCAACTGATGTTCAGTTCTTTCTTCTCACATTCTTTCACTACCTTCTGTCGGAGTTCTTGGAGTTTCCTTTATATATGTCTGCTATCAACACTGTGACATTTGTATATCTTATGTTGTTAAGACTTGTAATTCTCTCAGAATGGCCTCATCCAATGAGAAGACACATCCTTGTCTTTTAGCCCTTTTAGCTAACAACTATGCATTCCATCTTCTTGCAACTGATGTTTACTTCTTTCTTCTCACATTCTTTCACTACCTTCTGTCGGAGTTCTTGGAGTTTCCTTTATATATGTCTGCTATCAACACTGTGACATTTGCATATCTTATGTTGTTAAGACTTGTAATTCTCTCAGAATGGCCTCATCCAATGAGAAGACACATCCTTGTCTTTTAGCCCGTTTGGCTAACAACTATGCATTCCATCTTCTTGCAACTGATGTTTACTTCTTTCTTCTCACATTCTTTCACTACCTTCTGTCGGAGTTCTTGGAGTTTCCTTTATATATGTCTGCTATCAACACTGTGACATTTGCATATCTTATGTTGTTAAGACTTGTAATTCTCTCAGAATGGCCTCATCCAATGAGAAGACACGTCCTTGTCTTTTAGCCCTTTTAGCTAACAACTATGCATTCCATCTTCTTGCAACTGATGTTTACTTCTTTCTTCTCACATTCTTTCACTACCTTCTGTCGGAGTTCTTGGAGTTTCCTTTATATATGTCTGCTATCAACACTGTGACATTTGTATATCTTATGTTGTTAAGACTTGTAATTCTCTCAGAATGGCCTCATCCAATGAGAAGACACATCCTTGTCTTTTAGCCCTTTTAGCTAACAACTATGCATTCCATCTTCTTGCAACTGATGTTTACTTCTTTCTTCTCACATTCTTTCACTACCTTCTGTCGGAGTTCTTGGAGTTTCCTTTATATATGTCTGCTATCAACACTGTGACATTTGTATATCTTATGTTGTTAAGACTTTTAATTCTCTCAGAATGGCCTCATCCAATGAGAAGACACATCCTTGTCTTTTAGCCCTTTTAGCTAACAACTATGCATTCCATCTTCTTGCAACTGATGTTTAGTTCTTTCTTCTCACATTCTTTCACTACCTTCTGTCGGAGTTCTTGGAGTTTCCTTTATATATGTCTGCTATCAACACTGTGACATTTGCATATCTTATGTTGTTAAGACTTGTAATTCTCTCAGAATGGCCTCATCCAATGAGAAGACACATCCTTGTCTTTTAGCCCTTTTAGCTAACAACTATGCATTCCATCTTCTTGCAACTGATGTTTACTTCTTTCTTCTCACATTCTTTCACTACCTTCTGTCGGAGTTCTTGGAGTTTCCTTTATATATGTCTGCTATCAACACTGTGACATTTGTATATCTTATGTTGTTAAGACTTGTAATTCTCTCAGAATGGCCTCATCCAATGAGAAGACACATCCTTGTCTTTTAGCCCTTTTAGCTAACAACTATGCATTCCATCTTCTTGCAACTGATGTTCAGTTCTTTCTTCTCACATTCTTTCACTACCTTCTGTCGGAGTTCTTGGAGTTTCCTTTACATATGTCTGCTATCAACACTGTGACATTTGCATATCTTATGTTGTTAAGACTTGTAATTCTCTCAGAATGGCCTCATCCAATGAGAAGGCACATCCTTGTCTTTTAGCCCTTTTAGCTAACAACTATGCATTCCATCTTCTTGCAACTGATGTTTACTTCTTTCTTCTCACATTCTTTCACTACCTTCTGTCGGAGTTCTTGGAGTTTCCTTTATATATGTCTGCTATCAACACTGTGACATTTGTATATCTTATGTTGTTAAGACTTGTAATTCTCTCAGAATGGCCTCATCCAATGAGAAGACACATCCTTGTCTTTTAGCCCTTTTAGCTAACAACTATGCATTCCATCTTCTTGCAACTGATGTTTAGTTCTTTCTTCTCACATTCTTTCACTACCTTCTGTCGGAGTTCTTGGAGTTTCCTTTATATATGACTGCTATCAACACTGTGACATTTGTATATCTTATGTTGTTAAGACTTGTAATTCTCTCAGAATGGCCTCATCCAATGAGAAGACACATCCTTGTCTTTTAGCCCTTTTAGCTAACAACTATGCATTCCATCTTCTTGCAACTGATGTTTAGTTCTTTCTTCTCACATTCTTTCACTACCTTCTGTCGGAGTTCTTGGAGTTTCCTTTATATATGTCTGCTATCAACACTGTGACATTTGTATATCTTATGTTGTTAAGACTTGTAATTCTCTCAGAATGGCCTCATCCAATGAGAAGACACATCCTTGTCTTTTAGCCCTTTTAGCTAACAACTATGCATTCCATCTTCTTGCAACTGATGTTTACTTCTTTCTTCTCACATTCTTTCACTACCTTCTGTCGGAGTTCTTGGAGTTTCCTTTATATATGACTGCTATCAACACTGTGACATTTGCATATCTTATGTTGTTAAGACTTGTAATTCTCTCAGAATGGCCTCATCCAATGAGAAGACACATCCTTGTCTTTTAGCCCTTTTAGCTAACAACTATGCATTCCATCTTCTTGCAACTGATGTTTACTTCTTTCTTCTCACATTCTTTCACTACCTTCTGTCGGAGTTCTTGGAGTTTCCTTTATATATGTCTGCTATCAACACTGTGACATTTGTATATCTTATGTTGTTAAGACTTGTAATTCTCTCAGAATGGCCTCATCCAATGAGAAGACACATCCTTGTCTTTTAGCCCTTTTAGCTAACAACTATGCATTCCATCTTCTTGCAACTGATGTTTACTTCTTTCTTCTCACATTCTTTCACTACCTTCTGTCGGAGTTCTTGGAGTTTCCTTTATATATGACTGCTATCAACACTGTGACATTTGCATATCTTATGTTGTTAAGACTTGTAATTCTCTCAGAATGGCCTCATCCAATGAGAAGACACATCCTTGTCTTTTAGCCCTTTTAGCTAACAACTATGCATTCCATCTTCTTGCAACTGATGTTTAGTTCTTTCTTCTCACATTCTTTCACTACCTTCTGTCGGAGTTCTTGGAGTTTCCTTTATATATGTCTGCTATCAACACTGTGACATTTGCATATCTTATGTTGTTAAGACTTGTAATTCTCTCAGAATGGCCTCATCCAATGAGAAGACACATCCTTGTCTTTTAGCCCTTTTAGCTAACAACTATGCATTCCATCTTCTTGCAACTGATGTTTACTTCTTTCTTCTCACATTCTTTCACTACCTTCTGTCGGAGTTCTTGGAGTTTCCTTTATATATGTCTGCTATCAACACTGTGACATTTGCATATCTTATGTTGTTAAGACTTGTAATTCTCTCAGAATGGCCTCATCCAATGAGAAGACACATCCTTGTCTTTTAGCCCTTTTAGCTAACAACTATGCATTCCATCTTCTTGCAACTGATGTTTACTTCTTTCTTCTCACATTCTTTCACTACCTTCTGTCGGAGTTCTTGGAGTTTCCTTTATATATGTCTGCTATCAACACTGTGACATTTGTATATCTTATGTTGTTAAGACTTGTAATTCTCTCAGAATGGCCTCATCCAATGAGAAGACACATCCTTGTCTTTTAGCCCTTTTAGCTAACAACTATGCATTCCATCTTCTTGCAACTGATGTTTACTTCTTTCTTCTCACATTCTTTCACTACCTTCTGTCGGAGTTCTTGGAGTTTCCTTTATATATGTCTGCTATCAACACTGTGACATTTGTATATCTTATGTTGTTAAGACTTGTAATTCTCTCAGAATGGCCTCATCCAATGAGAAGACACATCCTTGTCTTTTAGCCCTTTTAGCTAACAACTATGCATTCCATCTTCTTGCAACTGATGTTTAGTTCTTTTTTCTCTCATTCTTTCACTACCTTCTGTCGGAGTTCTTGGAGTTTCCTTTATATATGTCTGCTATCAACACTGTGACATTTGTATATCTTATGTTGTTAAGACTTGTAATTCTCTCAGAATGGCCTCATCCAATGAGAAGACACATCCTTGTCTTTTAGCCCTTTTAGCTAACAACTATGCATTCCATCTTCTTGCAACTGATGTTCTGTTCTTTCTTCTCACATTCTTTCACTACCTTCTGTCGGAGTTCTTGGAGTTTCCTTTATATATGTCTGCTATCAACACTGTGACATTTGTATATCTTATGTTGTTAAGACTTGTAATTCTCTCAGAATGGCCTCATCCAATGAGAAGACACATCCTTGTCTTTTAGCCCTTTTAGCTAACAACTATGCATTCCATCTTCTTGCAGCTGATGTTTACTTCTTTCTTCTCACATTCTTTCACTACCTTCTGTCGGAGTTCTTGGAGTTTCCTTTATATACGTCTGCTATCAACACTGTGACATTTTCATATCTTATGTTGTTAAGACTTGTAATTCTCTCAGAATGGCCTCATCCAATGAGAAGACACATCCTTGTCTTTTAGCCCTTTTAGCTAACAACTATGCATTCCATCTTCTTGCAACTGATGTTTACTTCTTTCTTCTCACATTCTTTCACTACCTTCTGTCGGAGTTCTTGGAGTTTCCTTTATATACGTCTGCTATCAACACTGTGACATTTTCATATCTTATGTTGTTAAGACTTGTAATTCTCTCAGAATGGCCTCATCCAATGAGAAGACACATCCTTGTCTTTTAGCCCTTTTAGCTAACAACTATGCATTCCATCTTCTTGCAACTGATGTTTACTTCTTTCTTCTCACATTCTTTCACTACCTTCTGTCGGAGTTCTTGGAGTTTCCTTTATATATGTCTGCTATCAACACTGTGACATTTGTATATCTTATGTTGTTAAGACTTGTAATTCTCTCAGAATGGCCTCATCCAATGAGAAGACACATCCTTGTCTTTTAGCCCTTTTAGCTAACAACTATGCATTCCATCTTCTTGCAACTGATGTTTACTTCTTTCTTCTCACATTCTTTCACTACCTTCTGTCGGAGTTCTTGGAGTTTCCTTTATATACGTCTGCTATCAACACTGTGACATTTTCATATCTTATGTTGTTAAGACTTGTAATTCTCTCAGAATGGCCTCATCCAATGAGAAGACACATCCTTGTCTTTTAGCCCTTTTAGCTAACAACTATGCATTCCATCTTCTTGCAACTGATGTTTACTTCTTTCTTCTCACATTCTTTCACTACCTTCTGTCGGAGTTCTTGGAGTTTCCTTTATATACGTCTGCTATCAACACTGTGACATTTTCATATCTTATGTTGTTAAGACTTGTAATTCTCTCAGAATGGCCTCATCCAATGAGAAGACACATCCTTGTCTTTTAGCCCTTTTAGCTAACAACTATGCATTCCATCTTCTTGCAACTGATGTTTACTTCTTTCTTCTCACATTCTTTCACTACCTTCTGTCGGAGTTCTTGGAGTTTCCTTTATATACGTCTGCTATCAACACTGTGACATTTTCATATCTTATGTTGTTAAGACTTGTAATTCTCTCAGAATGGCCTCATCCAATGAGAAGACACATCCTTGTCTTTTAGCCCTTTTAGCTAACAACTATGCATTCCATCTTCTTGCAACTGATGTTTACTTCTTTCTTCTCACATTCTTTCACTACCTTCTGTCGGAGTTCTTGGAGTTTCCTTTATATACGTCTGCTATCAACACTGTGACATTTTCATATTTTATGTTGTTAAGACTTGTAATTCTCTCAGAATGGCCTCATCCAATGAGAAGACACATCCTTGTCTTTTAGCCCTTTTAGCTAACAACTATGCATTCCATCTTCTTGCAACTGATGTTTACTTCTTTCTTCTCACATTCTTTCACTACCTTCTGTCGGAGTTCTTGGAGTTTCCTTTATATACGTCTGCTATCAACACTGTGACATTTTCATATCTTATGTTGTTAAGACTTGTAATTCTCTCAGAATGGCCTCATCCAATGAGAAGACACATCCTTGTCTTTTAGCCCTTTTAGCTAACAACTATGCATTCCATCTTCTTGCAACTGATGTTTACTTCTTTCTTCTCACATTCTTTCACTACCTTCTGTCGGAGTTCTTGGAGTTTCCTTTATATATGTCTGCTATCAACACTGTGACATTTGTATATCTTATGTTGTTAAGACTTGTAATTCTCTCAGAATGGCCTCATCCAATGAGAAGACACATCCTTGTCTTTTAGCCCTTTTAGCTAACAACTATGCATTCCATCTTCTTGCAACTGATGTTCTGTTCTTTCTTCTCACATTCTTTCACTACCTTCTGTCAGATTTCTTGGAGTTTCCTTTATATATGTCTGCTATCAACACTGTGACATTTGCATATCTTATGTTGTTAAAACTTGTAATTCTCTCAGATTGGCCTCATCCAATGAGAAGACACATCCTTGTCTTTTAGCCCTTTTAGCTAACAACTATGCATTCCATCTTCTTGCAACTGATGTTTAGTTCTTTCTTCTCACATTCTTTCACTACCTTCTGTCGGAGTTCTTGGAGTTTCCTTTACATATGTCTGCTATCAACACTGTGACATTTGCATATCTTATGTTGTTAAGACTTGTAATTCTCTCAGAATGGCCTCATCCAATGAGAAGACACATCCTTGTCTTTTAGCCCTTTTAGCTAACAACTATGCATTCCATCTTCTTGCAACTGATGTTCTGTTCTTTCTTCTCACATTCTTTCACTACCTTCTGTCGGAGTTCTTGGAGTTTCCTTTATATATGTCTGCTATCAACACTGTGACATTTGCATATCTTATGTTGTTAAGACTTGTAATTCTCTCAGAATGGCCTCATCCAATGAGAAGACACATCCTTGTCTTTTAGCCCTTTTAGCTAACAACTATGCATTCCATCTTCTTGCAACTGATGTTTACTTCTTTCTTCTCACATTCTTTCACTACCTTCTGTCGGAGTTCTTGGAGTTTCCTTTATATATGTCTGCTATCAACACTGTGACATTTGTATATCTTATGTTGTTAAGACTTGTAATTCTCTCAGAATGGCCTCATCCAATGAGAAGACACATCCTTGTCTTTTAGCCCTTTTAGCTAACAACTATGCATTCCATCTTCTTGCAACTGATGTTCTGTTCTTTCTTCTCACATTCTTTCACTACCTTCTGTCAGAGTTCTTGGAGTTTCCTTTATATATGTCTGCTATCAACACTGTGACATTTGCATATCTTATGTTGTTAAAACTTGTAATTCTCTCAGATTGGCCTCATCCAATGAGAAGACACATCCTTGTCTTTTAGCCCTTTTAGCTAACAACTATGCATTCCATCTTCTTGCAACTGATGTTTACTTCTTTCTTCTCACATTCTTTCACTACCTTCTGTCGGAGTTCTTGGAGTTTCCTTTACATATGTCTGCTATCAACACTGTGACATTTGCATATCTTATGTTGTTAAGACTTGTAATTCTCTCAGAATGGCCTCATCCAATGAGAAGACACATCCTTGTCTTTTAGCCCTTTTAGCTAACAACTATGCATTCCATCTTCTTGCAACTGATGTTTACTTCTTTCTTCTCACATTCTTTCACTACCTTCTGTCGGAGTTCTTGGAGTTTCCTTTATATATGTCTGCTATCAACACTGTGACATTTGTATATCTTATGTTGTTAAGACTTGTAATTCTCTCAGAATGGCCTCTTCCAATGAGAAGACACATCCTTGTCTTTTAGCCCTTTTAGCTAACAACTATGCATTCCATCTTCTTGCAACTGATGTTTACTTCTTTCTTCTCACATTTTTTCACTACCTTCTGTCGGAGTTCTTGGAGTTTCCTTTATATATGTCTGCTATCAACACTGTGACATTTGTATATCTTATGTTGTTAAGACTTGTAATTCTCTCAGAATGGCCTCATCCAATGAGAAGACACATCCTTGTCTTTTAGCCCTTTTAGCTAACAACTATGCATTCCATCTTCTGGCAACTGATGTTCAGTTCTTTCTTCTCACATTCTTTCACTACCTTCTGTCGGAGTTCTTGGAGTTTCCTTTATATATGTCTGCTATCAACACTGTGACATTTGCATATCTTATGTTGTTAAAACTTGTAATTCTCTCAGATTGGCCTCATCCAATGAGAAGACACATCCTTGTCTTTTAGCCCTTTTAGCTAACAACTATGCATTCCATCTTCTGGCAACTGATGTTCTGTTCTTTCTTCTCACATTCTTTCACTACCTTCTGTCAGAGTTCTTGGAGTTTCCTTTATATATGTCTGCTATCAACACTGTGACATTTGCATATCTTATGTTGTTAAAACTTGTAATTCTCTCAGATTGGCCTCATCCAATGAGAAGACACATCCTTGTCTTTTAGCCCTTTTAGCTAACAACTATGCATTCCATCTTCTTGCAACTGATGTTCAGTTCTTTCTTCTCACATTCTTTCACTACCTTCTGTCGGAGTTCTTGGAGTTTCCTTTATATATGTCTGCTATCAACACTGTGACATTTGCATATCTTATGTTGTTAAGACTTGTAATTCTCTCAGAATGGCCTCATCCAATGAGAAGACACATCCTTGTCTTTTAGCCCTTTTAGCTAACAACTATGCATTCCATCTTCTTGCAACTGATGTTTACTTCTTTCTTCTCACATTCTTTCACTACCTTCTGTCGGAGTTCTTGGAGTTTCCTTTATATATGTCTGCTATCAACACTGTGACATTTGTATATCTTATGTTGTTAAGACTTGTAATTCTCTCAGAATGGCCTCATCCAATGAGAAGACACATCCTTGTCTTTTAGCCCTTTTAGCTAACAACTATGCATTCCATCTTCTGGCAACTGATGTTCTGTTCTTTCTTCTCACATTCTTTCACTACCTTCTGTCAGAGTTCTTGGAGTTTCCTTTATATATGTCTGCTATCAACACTGTGACATTTGTATATCTTATGTGGTTAAGACTTGTAATTCTCTCAGAATGGCCTCATCCAATGAGAAGACACATCCTTGTCTTTTAGCCCTTTTAGCTAACAACTATGCATTCCATCTTCTGGCAACTGATGTTCTGTTCTTTCTTCTCACATTCTTTCACTACCTTCTGTCAGAGTTCTTGGAGTTTCCTTTATATATGTCTGCTATCAACACTGTGACATTTGCATATCTTATGTTGTTAAAACTTGTAATTCTCTCAGATTGGCCTCATCCAATGAGAAGACACATCCTTGTCTTTTAGCCCTTTTAGCTAACAACTATGCATTCCATCTTCTTGCAACTGATGTTCAGTTCTTTCTTCTCACATTCTTTCACTACCTTCTGTCGGAGTTCTTGGAGTTTCCTTTATATATGTCTGCTATCAACACTGTGACATTTGCATATCTTATGTTGTTAAGACTTGTAATTCTCTCAGAATGGCCTCATCCAATGAGAAGTCAAATCCTTGTCTTTTAGCCCTTTTAGCTAACAACTATGCATTCCATCTTCTTGCAACTGATGTTCTGTTCTTTCTTCTCACATTCTTTCACTACCTTCTGTCGGAGTTCTTGGAGTTTCCTTTATATATGTCTGCTATCAACACTGTGACATTTGCATATCTTATGTTGTTAAGACTTGTAATTCTCTCAGAATGGCCTCATCCAATGAGAAGACACATCCTTGTCTTTTAGCCCTTTTAGCTAACAACTATGCATTCCATCTTCTTGCAACTGATGTTTACTTCTTTCTTCTCACATTCTTTCACTACCTTCTGTCGGAGTTCTTGGAGTTTCCTTTATATATGTCTGCTATCAACACTGTGACATTTGTATATCTTATGTTGTTAAGACTTGTAATTCTCTCAGAATGGCCTCATCCAATGAGAAGACACATCCTTGTCTTTTAGCCCTTTTAGCTAACAACTATGCATTCCATCTTCTTGCAACTGATGTTTACTTCTTTCTTCTCACATTCTTTCACTACCTTCTGTCGGAGTTCTTGGAGTTTCCTTTATATATGTCTGCTATCAACACTGTGACATTTGTATATCTTATGTTGTTAAGACTTGTAATTCTCTCAGATTGGCCTCATCCAATGAGAAGACACATCCTTGTCTTTTAGCCCTTTTAGCTAACAACTATGCATTCCATCTTCTTGCAACTGATGTTCAGTTCTTTCTTCTCACATTCTTTCACTACCTTCTGTCGGAGTTCTTGGAGTTTCCTTTATATATGTCTGCTATCAACACTGTGACATTTGTATATCTTATGTTGTTAAGACTTGTAATTCTCTCAGAATGGCCTCATCCAATGAGAAGACACATCCTTGTCTTTTAGCCCTTTTAGCTAACAACTATGCATTCCATCTTCTTGCAACTGATGTTTACTTCTTTCTTCTCACATTCTTTCACTACCTTCTGTCGGAGTTCTTGGAGTTTCCTTTATATATGTCTGCTATCAACACTGTGACATTTGTATATCTTATGTTGTTAAGACTTGTAATTCTCTCAGAATGGCCTCATCCAATGAGAAGACACATCCTTGTCTTTTAGCCCTTTTAGCTAACAACTATGCATTCCATCTTCTTGCAACTGATGTTTACTTCTTTCTTCTCACATTCTTTCACTACCTTCTGTCAGAGTTCTTGGAGTTTCCTTTATATATGTCTGCTATCAACACTGTGACATTTGCATATCTTATGTTGTTAAAACTTGTAATTCTCTCAGATTGGCCTCATCCAATGAGAAGACACATCCTTGTCTTTTAGCCCTTTTAGCTAACA
Source organism: Acanthosepion esculentum (assembly GCA_964036315.1). Lineage (NCBI taxonomy): Eukaryota > Metazoa > Mollusca > Cephalopoda > Sepiida > Sepiidae > Acanthosepion > Acanthosepion esculentum. The sequence goes on along the minus strand of OZ038502.1, from coordinate 6,333,346 downwards.
ACTATGCATTCCATCTTCTTGCAACTGATGTTCAGTTCTTTCTTCTCACATTCTTTCACTACCTTCTGTCGGAGTTCTTGGAGTTTCCTTTATATATGTCTGCTATCAACACTGTGACATTTGCATATCTTATGTTGTTAAGACTTGTAATTCTCTCAGAATGGCCTCATCCAATGAGAAGACACATCCTTGTCTTTTAGCCCTTTTAGCTAACAACTATGCATTCCATCTTCTTGCAACTGATGTTTACTTCTTTCTTCTCACATTCTTTCACTACCTTCTGTCGGAGTTCTTGGAGTTTCCTTTATATATGTCTGCTATCAACACTGTGACATTTGTATATCTTATGTTGTTAAGACTTGTAATTCTCTCAGAATGGCCTCATCCAATGAGAAGACACATCCTTGTCTTTTAGCCCTTTTAGCTAACAACTATGCATTCCATCTTCTGGCAACTGATGTTCAGTTCTTTCTTCTCACATTCTTTCACTACCTTCTGTCGGAGTTCTTGGAGTTTCCTTTATATATGTCTGCTATCAACACTGTGACATTTGCATATCTTATGTTGTTAAGACTTGTAATTCTCTCAGAATGGCCTCATCCAATGAGAAGACACATCCTTGTCTTTTAGCCCTTTTAGCTAACAACTATGCATTCCATCTTCTTGCAACTGATGTTTACTTCTTTCTTCTCACATTCTTTCACTACCTTCTGTCGGAGTTCTTGGAGTTTCCTTTATATATGTCTGCTATCAACACTGTGACATTTGTATATCTTATGTTGTTAAGACTTGTAATTCTCTCAGAATGGCCTCATCCAATGAGAAGACACATCCTTGTCTTTTAGCCCTTTTAGCTAACAACTATGCATTCCATCTTCTGGCAACTGATGTTCAGTTCTTTCTTCTCACATTCTTTCACTACCTTCTGTCGGAGTTCTTGGAGTTTCCTTTATATATGTCTGCTATCAACACTGTGACATTTGCATATCTTATGTTGTTAAAACTTGTAATTCTCTCAGATTGGCCTCATCCAATGAGAAGACACATCCTTGTCTTTTAGCCCTTTTAGCTAACAACTATGCATTCCATCTTCTTGCAACTGATGTTCAGTTCTTTCTTCTCACATTCTTTCACTACCTTCTGTCGGAGTTCTTGGAGTTTCCTTTATATATGTCTGCTATCAACACTGTGACATTTGTATATCTTATGTTGTTAAGACTTGTAATTCTCTCAGAATGGCCTCATCCAATGAGAAGACACATCCTTGTCTTTTAGCCCTTTTAGCTAACAACTATGCATTCCAACTTCTTGCAACTGATGTTCTGTTCTTTCTTCTCACATTCTTTCACTACCTTCTGTCAGAGTTCTTGGAGTTTCCTTTATATATGTCTGCTATCAACACTGTGACATTTGCATATCTTATGTTGTTAAAACTTGTAATTCTCTCAGATTGGCCTCATCCAATGAGAAGACACATCCTTGTCTTTTAGCCCTTTTAGCTAACAACTATGCATTCCATCTTCTTGCAACTGATGTTTACTTCTTTCTTCTCACATTCTTTCACTACCTTCTGTCGGAGTTCTTGGAGTTTCCTTTATATATGTCTGCTATCAACACTGTGACATTTGTATATCTTATGTTGTTAAGACTTGTAATTCTCTCAGAATGGCCTCATCCAATGAGAAGACACATCCTTGTCTCTTAGCCCTTTTAGCTAACAACTATGCATTCCATCTTCTTGCAACTGATGTTCTGTTCTTTCTTCTCACATTCTTTCACTACCTTCTGTCAGAGTTCTTGGAGTTTCCTTTATATATGTCTGCTATCAACACTGTGACATTTGCATATCTTATGTTGTTAAAACTTGTAATTCTCTCAGATTGGCCTCATCCAATGAGGAGACACATCCTTGTCTTTTAGCCCTTTTAGCTAACAACTATGCATTCCATCTTCTTGCAACTGATGTTCAGTTCTTTCTTCTCACATTCTTTCACTACCTTCTGTCGGAGTTCTTGGAGTTTCCTTTATATATGTCTGCTATCAACACTGTGACATTTGCATATCTTATGTTGTTAAGACTTGTAATTCTCTCAGAATGGCCTCATCCAATGAGAAGACACATCCTTGTCTTTTAGCCCTTTTAGCTAACAACTATGCATTCCATCTTCTTGCAACTGATGTTTAGTTCTTTCTTCTCACATTCTTTCACTACCTTCTGTCGGAGTTCTTGGAGTTTCCTTTACATATGTCTGCTATCAACACTGTGACATTTGCATATCTTATGTTGTTAAGACTTGTAATTCTCTCAGATTGGCCTCATCCAATGAGAAGACACATCCTTGTCTTTTAGCCCTTTTAGCTAACAACTATGCATTCCATCTTCTTGCAACTGATGTTCAGTTCTTTCTTCTCACATTCTTTCACTACCTTCTGTCGGAGTTCTTGGAGTTTCCTTTATATATGTCTGCTATCAACACTGTGACATTTGCATATCTTATGTTGTTAAGACTTGTAATTCTCTCAGAATGGCCTCATCCAATGAGAAGACACATCCTTGTCTTTTAGCCCTTTTAGCTAACAACTATGCATTCCATCTTCTTGCAACTGATGTTTAGTTCTTTCTTCTCACATTCTTTCACTACCTTCTGTCGGAGTTCTTGGAGTTTCCTTTACATATGTCTGCTATCAACACTGTGACATTTGCATATCTTATGTTGTTAAGACTTGTAATTCTCTCAGATTGGCCTCATCCAATGAGAAGACACATCCTTGTCTTTTAGCCCTGTTAGCTAACAACTATGCATTCCATCTTCTTGCAACTGATGTTCAGTTCTTTCTTCTCACATTCTTTCACTACCTTCTGTCGGAGTTCTTGGAGTTTCCTTTATATATGTCTGCTATCAACACTGTGACATTTGCATATCTTATGTTGGTAAGACTTGTAATTCTCTCAGAATGGCCTCATCCAATGAGAAGACACATCCTTGTCTTTTAGCCCTTTTAGCTAACAACTATGCATTCCATCTTCTTGCAACTGATGTTTACTTCTTTCTTCTCACATTCTTTCACTACCTTCTGTCGGAGTTCTTGGAGTTTCCTTTATATATGTCTGCTATCAACACTGTGACATTTGCATATCTTATGTTGGTAAGACTTGTAATTCTCTCAGAATGGCCTCATCCAATGAGAAGACACATCCTTGTCTTTTAGCCCTTTTAGCTAACAACTATGCATTCCATCTTCTTGCAACTGATGTTTACTTCTTTCTTCTCACATTCTTTCACTACCTTCTGTCGGAGTTCTTGGAGTTTCCTTTATATATGTCTACTATCAACACTGTGACATTTGCATATCTTATGTTGTTAAGACTTGTAATTCTCTCAGAATGGCCTCATCCAATGAGAAGACACATCCTTGTCTTTTAGCCCTTTTAGCTAACAACTATGCATTCCATCTTCTTGCAACTGATGTTTAGTTCTTTCTTCTCACATTCTTTCACTACCTTCTGTCGGAGTTCTTGGAGTTTCCTTTATATATGTCTGCTATCAACACTGTGACATTTGCATATCTTATGTTGTTAAGACTTGTAATTCTCTCAGAATGGCCTCATCCAATGAGAAGACACATCCTTGTCTTTTAGCCCTTTTAGCTAACAACTATGCATTCCATCTTCTTGCAACTGATGTTTACTTCTTTCTTCTCACATTCTTTCACTACCTTCTGTCGGAGTTCTTGGAGTTTCCTTTACATATGTCTGCTATCAACACTGTGACATTTGCATATCTTATGTTGTTAAGACTTGTAATTCTCTCAGAATGGCCTCATCCAATGAGAAGACACATCCTTGTCTTTTAGCCCTTTTAGCTAACAACTATGCATTCCATCTTCTTGCAACTGATGTTCTGTTCTTTCTTCTCACATTCTTTCACTACCTTCTGTCAGAGTTCTTGGAGTTTCCTTTATATATGTCTGCTATCAACACTGTGACATTTGCATATCTTATGTTGTTAAAACTTGTAATTCTCTCAGATTGGCCTCATCCAATGAGAAGACACATCCTTGTCTTTTAGCCCTTTTAGCTAACAACTATGCATTCCATCTTCTTGCAACTGATGTTTACTTCTTTCTTCTCACATTCTTTCACTACCTTCTGTCGGAGTTCTTGGAGTTTCCTTTACATATGTCTGCTATCAACACTGTGACATTTGCATATCTTATGTTGTTAAGACTTGTAATTCTCTCAGAATGGCCTCATCCAATGAGAAGACACATCCTTGTCTTTTAGCCCTTTTAGCTAACAACTATGCATTCCATCTTCTTGCAACTGATGTTTACTTCTTTCTTCTCACATTCTTTCACTACCTTCTGTCGGAGTTCTTGGAGTTTCCTTTATATATGTCTGTTATCAACACTGTGACATTTGTATATCTTATGTTGTTAAGACTTGTAATTCTCTCAGAATGGCCTCATCCAATGAGAAGACACATCCTTGTCTTTTAGCCCTTTTAGCTAACAACTATGCATTCCATCTTCTTGCAACTGATGTTTACTTCTTTCTTCTCACATTCTTTCACTACCTTCTGTCGGAGTTCTTGGAGTTTCCTTTATATATGTCTGCTATCAACACTGTGACATTTGTATATCTTATGTTGTTAAGACTTGTAATTCTCTCAGAATGGCCTCATCCAATGAGAAGACACATCCTTGTCTTTTAGCCCTTTTAGCTAACAACTATGCATTCCATCTTCTGGCAACTGATGTTCAGTTCTTTCTTCTCACATTCTTTCACTACCTTCTGTCGGAGTTCTTGGAGTTTCCTTTATATATGTCTGCTATCAACACTGTGACATTTGCATATCTTATGTTGTTAAAACTTGTAATTCTCTCAGATTGGCCTCATCCAATGAGAAGACACATCCTTGTCTTTTAGCCCTTTTAGCTAACAATTATGCATTCCATCTTCTTGCAACTGATGTTCAGTTCTTTCTTCTCACATTCTTTCACTACCTTCTGTCGGAGTTCTTGGAGTTTCCTTTATATATGTCTGCTATCAACACTGTGACATTTGCATATCTTATGTTGTTAAGACTTGTAATTCTCTCAGAATGGCCTCATCCAATGAGAAGACAAATCCTTGTCTTTTAGCCCTTTTAGCTAACAACTATGCATTCCATCTTCTTGCAACTGATGTTTACTTCTATCTTCTCACATTTTTTCACTACCTTCTGTCGGAGTTCTTGGAGTTTCCTTTATATATGTCTGCTATCAACACTGTGACATTTGTATATCTTATGTTGTTAAGACTTGTAATTCTCTCAGAATGGCCTCATCCAATGAGAAGACACATCCTTGTCTTTTAGCCCTTTTAGCTAACAACTATGCATTCCATCTTCTTGCAACTGATGTTTACTTCTTTCTTCTCACATTCTTTCACTACCTTCTGTCGGAGTTCTTGGAGTTTCCTTTATATATGTCTGCTATCAACACTGTGACATTTGTATATCTTATGTTGTTAAGACTTGTAATTCTCTCAGAATGGCCTCATCAAATGAGAAGACACATCCTTGTCTTTTAGCCCTTTTAGCTAACAACTATGCATTCCATCTTCTTGCAACTGATGTTTACTTCTTTCTTCTCACATTCTTTCACTACCTTCTGTCGGAGTTCTTGGAGTTTCCTTTATATATGTCTGCTATCAACACTGTGACATTTGTATATCTTATGTTGTTAAGACTTGTAATTCTCTCAGATTGGCCTCATCCAATGAGAAGACACATCCTTGTCTTTTAGCCCTTTTAGCTAACAACTATGCATTCCATCTTCTTGCAACTGATGTTCAGTTCTTTCTTCTCACATTCTTTCACTACCTTCTGTCGGAGTTCTTGGAGTTTCCTTTATATATGTCTGCTATCAACACTGTGACATTTGTATATCTTATGTTGTTAAGACTTGTAATTCTCTCAGAATGGCCTCATCCAATGAGAAGACACATCCTTGTCTTTTAGCCCTTTTAGCTAACAACTATGCATTCCATCTTCTTGCAACTGATGTTTACTTCTTTCTTCTCACATTCTTTCACTACCTTCTGTCGGAGTTCTTGGAGTTTCCTTTATATATGTCTGCTATCAACACTGTGACATTTGTATATCTTATGTTGTTAAGACTTGTAATTCTCTCAGAATGGCCTCATCCAATGAGAAGACACATCCTTGTCTTTTAGCCCTTTTAGCTAACAACTATGCATTCCATCTTCTTGCAACTGATGTTTACTTCTTTCTTCTCACATTCTTTCACTACCTTCTGTCGGAGTTCTTGGATATTCCTTTATATATGTCTGCTATCAACACTGTGACATTTGTATATCTTATGTTGTTAAGACTTGTAATTCTCTCAGATTGGCCTCATCCAATGAGAAGACACATCCTTGTCTTTTAGCCCTTTTAGCTAACAACTATGCATTCCATCTTCTTGCAACTGATGTTTACTTCTTTCTTCTCACATTCTTTCACTACCTTCTGTCGGAGTTCTTGGATATTCCTTTATATATGTCTGCTATCAACACTGTGACATTTGCATATCTTATGTTGTTAAGACTTGTAATTCTCTCAGAATGGCCTCATCCAATGAGAAGACACATCCTTGTCTTTTAGCCCTTTTAGCTAACAACTATGCATTCCATCTTCTTGCAACTGATGTTTACTTCTTTCTTCTCACATTCTTTCACTACCTTCTGTCGGAGTTCTTGGATATTCCTTTATATATGTCTGCTATCAACACTGTGACATTTGTATATCTTATGTTGTTAAGACTTGTAATTCTCTCAGAATGGCCTCATCCAATGAGAAGACACATCCTTGTCTTTTAGCCCTTTTAGCTAACAACTATGCATTCCATCTTCTGGCAACTGATGTTCAGTTCTTTCTTCTCACATTCTTTCACTACCTTCTGTCGGAGTTCTTGGAGTTTCCTTTATATATGTCTGCTATCAACACTGTGACATTTGCATATCTTATGTTGTTAAAACTTGTAATTCTCTCAGATTGGCCTCATCCAATGAGAAGACACATCCTTGTCTTTTAGCCCTTTTAGCTAACAACTATGCATTCCATCTTCTTGCAACTGATGTTCTGTTCTTTCTTCTCACATTCTTTCACTACCTTCTGTCAGAGTTCTTGGAGTTTCCTTTATATATGTCTGCTATCAACACTGTGACATTTGCATATCTTATGTTGTTAAAACTTGTAATTCTCTCAGATTGGCCTCATCCAATGAGAAGACACATCCTTGTCTTTTAGCCCTTTTAGCTAACAACTATGCATTCCATCTTCTTGCAACTGATGTTTACTTCTTTCTTCTCACATTCTTTCACTACCTTCTGTCGGAGTTCTTGGAGTTTCCTTTATATATGTCTGCTATCAACACTGTGACATTTGCATATCTTATGTTGTTAAGACCTGTAATTCTCCCAGAATGGCCTCATCCAATGTGAAGACACATCCTTGTCTTTTAGCCCTTTTAGCTAACAACTATGCATTCCATCTTCTTGCAACTGATGTTTACTTCTTTCTTCTCACATTCTTTCACTACCTTCTGTCGGAGTTCTTGGAGTTTCCTTTATATATGTCTGCTATCAACACTGTGACATTTGCATATCTTATGTTGTTAAGACTTGTAATTCTCTCAGAATGGCCTCATCCAATGAGAAGACACATCCTTGTCTTTTAGCCCTTTTAGCTAACAACTATGCATTCCATCTTCTTGCAACTGATGTTCAGTTCTTTCTTCTCACATTCTTTCACTACCTTCTGTCGGAGTTCTTGGAGTTTCCTTTATATATGTCTGCTATCAACACTGTGACATTTGCATATCTTATGTTGTTAAGACTTGTAATTCTCTCAGAATGGCCTCATCCAATGAGAAGACACATCCTTGTCTTTTAGCCCTTTTAGCTAACAACTATGCATTCCATCTTCTTGCAACTGATGTTCAGTTCTTTCTTCTCACATTCTTTCACTACCTTCTGTCGGAGTTCTTGGAGTTTCCTTTATATATGTCTGCTATCAACACTGTGACATTTGCATATCTTATGTTGGTAAGACTTGTAATTCTCTCAGAATGGCCTCATCCAATGAGAAGACACATCCTTGTCTTTTAGCCCTTTTAGCTAACAACTATGCATTCCATCTTCTTGCAACTGATGTTTACTTCTTTCTTCTCACATTCTTTCACTACCTTCTGTCGGAGTTCTTGGAGTTTCCTTTATATATGTCTGCTATCAACACTGTGACATTTGCATATCTTATGTTGGTAAGACTTGTAATTCTCTCAGAATGGCCTCATCCAATGAGAAGGCACATCCTTGTCTTTTAGCCCTTTTAGCTAACAACTATGCATTCCATCTTCTTGCAACTGATGTTTACTTCTTTCTTCTCACATTCTTTCACTACCTTCTGTCGGAGTTCTTGGAGTTTCCTTTATATATGTCTGCTATCAACACTGTGACATTTGTATATCTTATGTTGTTAAGACTTGTAATTCTCTCAGAATGGCCTCATCCAATGAGAAGACACATCCTTGTCTTTTAGCCCTTTTAGCTAACAACTATGCATTCCATCTTCTTGCAACTGATGTTTACTTCTTTCTTCTCACATTCTTTCACTACCTTCTGTCGGAGTTCTTGGAGTTTCCTTTATATATGTCTGCTATCAACACTGTGACATTTGTATATCTTATGTTGTTAAGACTTGTAATTCTCTCAGAATGGCCTCATCCAATGAGAAGACACATCCTTGTCTTTTAGCCCTTTTAGCTAACAACTATGCATTCCATCTTCTTGCAACTGATGTTTACTTCTTTCTTCTCACATTCTTTCACTACCTTCTGTCGGAGTTCTTGGAGTTTCCTTTATATATGTCTGCTATCAACACTGTGACATTTGTATATCTTATGTTGTTAAGACTTGTAATTCTCTCAGAATGGCCTCATCCAATGAGAAGACACATCCTTGTCTCTTAGCCCTTTTAGCTAACAACTATGCATTCCATCTTCTTGCAACTGATGTTCTGTTCTTTCTTCTCACATGCTTTCACTACCTTCTGTCAGAGTTCTTGGAGTTTCCTTTATATATGTCTGCTATCAACACTGTGACATTTGCATATCTTATGTTGTTAAAACTTGTAATTCTCTCAGATTGGCCTCATCCAATGAGAAGACACATCCTTGTCTTTTAGCCCTTTTAGCTAACAACTATGCATTCCATCTTCTTGCAACTGATGTTTAGTTCTTTCTTCTCACATTCTTTCACTACCTTCTGTCGGAGTTCTTGGAGTTTCCTTTACATATGTCTGCTATCAACACTGTGACATTTGCATATCTTATGTTGTTAAGACTTGTAATTCTCTCAGAATGGCCTCATCCAATGAGAAGACACATCCTTGTCTTTTAGCCCTTTTAGCTAACAACTATGCATTCCATCTTCTTGCAACTGATGTTCAGTTCTTTCTTCTCACATTCTTTCACTACCTTCTGTCGGAGTTCTTGGAGTTTCCTTTATATATGTCTGCTATCAACACTGTGACATTTGCATATCTTATGTTGTTAAGACTTGTAATTCTCTCAGAATGGCCTCATCCAATGAGAAGACACATCCTTGTCTTTTAGCCCTTTTAGCTAACAACTATGCATTCCATCTTCTTGCAACTGATGTTTAGTTCTTTCTTCTCACATTCTTTCACTACCTTCTGTCGGAGTTCTTGGAGTTTCCTTTACATATGTCTGCTATCAACACTGTGACATTTGCATATCTTATGTTGTTAAGACTTGTAATTCTCTCAGATTGGCCTCATCCAATGAGAAGACACATCCTTGTCTTTTAGCCCTTTTAGCTAACAACTATGCATTCCATCTTCTTGCAACTGATGTTCAGTTCTTTCTTCTCACATTCTTTCACTACCTTCTGTCGGAGTTCTTGGAGTTTCCTTTATATATGTCTGCTATCAACACTGTGACATTTGCATATCTTATGTTGTTAAGACTTGTAATTCTCTCAGAATGGCCTCATCCAATGAGAAGACACATCCTTGTCTTTTAGCCCTTTTAGCTAACAACTATGCATTCCATCTTCTTGCAACTGATGTTTAGTTCTTTCTTCTCACATTCTTTCACTACCTTCTGTCGGAGTTCTTGGAGTTTCCTTTACATATGTCTGCTATCAACACTGTGACATTTGCATATCTTATGTTGTTAAGACTTGTAATTCTCTCAGATTGGCCTCATCCAATGAGAAGACACATCCTTGTCTTTTAGCCCTTTTAGCTAACAACTATGCATTCCATCTTCTTGCAACTGATGTTCAGTTCTTTCTTCTCACATTCTTTCACTACCTTCTGTCGGAGTTCTTGGAGTTTCCTTTATATATGTCTGCTATCAACACTGTGACATTTGCATATCTTATGTTGGTAAGACTTGTAATTCTCTCAGATTGGCCTCATCCAATGAGAAGACACATCCTTGTCTTTTAGCCCTTTTAGCTAACAACTATGCATTCCATCTTCTTGCAACTGATGTTTACTTCTTTCTTCTCACATTCTTTCACTACCTTCTGTCGGAGTTCTTGGAGTTTCCTTTATATATGTCTGCTATCAACACTGTGACATTTGCATATCTTATGTTGTTAAGACTTGTAATTCTCTCAGAATGGCCTCATCCAATGAGAAGACACATCCTTGTCTTTTAGCCCTTTTAGCTAACAACTATGCATTCCATCTTCTTGCAACTGATGTTTAGTTCTTTCTTCTCACATTCTTTCACTACCTTCTGTCGGAGTTCTTGGAGTTTCCTTTACATATGTCTGCTATCAACAATGTGACATTTGCATATCTTATGTTGTTAAGACTTGTAATTCTCTCAGATTGGCCTCATCCAATGAGAAGACACATCCTTGTCTTTTAGCCCTTTTAGCTAACAACTATGCATTCCATCTTCTTGCAACTGATGTTCAGTTCTTTCTTCTCACATTCTTTCACTACCTTCTGTCGGAGTTCTTGGAGTTTCCTTTATATATGTCTGCTATCAACACTGTGACATTTGCATATCTTATGTTGGTAAGACTTGTAATTCTCTCAGATTGGCCTCATCCAATGAGAAGACACATCCTTGTCTTTTAGCCCTTTTAGCTAACAACTATGCATTCCATCTTCTTGCAACTGATGTTTACTTCTTTCTTCTCACATTCTTTCACTACCTTCTGTCGGAGTTCTTGGAGTTTCCTTTATATATGTCTGCTATCAACACTGTGACATTTGCATATCTTATGTTGTTAAGACTTGTAATTCTCTCAGAATGGCCTCATCCAATGAGAAGACACATCCTTGTCTTTTAGCCCTTTTAGCTAACAACTATGCATTCCATCTTCTTGCAACTGATGTTCAGTTCTTTCTTCTCACATTCTTTCACTACCTTCTGTCGGAGTTCTTGGAGTTTCCTTTATATATGTCTGCTATCAACACTGTGACATTTGCATATCTTATGTTGTTAAGACTTGTAATTCTCTCAGAATGGCCTCATCCAATGAGAAGACACATCCTTGTCTTTTAGCCCTTTTAGCTAACAACTATGCATTCCATCTTCTTGCAACTGATGTTTAGTTCTTTCTTCTCACATTCTTTCACTACCTTCTGTCGGAGTTCTTGGAGTTTCCTTTACATATGTCTGCTATCAACAATGTGACATTTGCATATCTTATGTTGTTAAGACTTGTAATTCTCTCAGATTGGCCTCATCCAATGAGAAGACACATCCTTGTCTTTTAGCCCTTTTAGCTAACAACTATGCATTCCATCTTCTTGCAACTGATGTTCAGTTCTTTCTTCTCACATTCTTTCACTACCTTCTGTCGGAGTTCTTGGAGTTTCCTTTATATATGTCTGCTATCAACACTGTGACATTTGCATATCTTATGTTGGTAAGACTTGTAATTCTCTCAGAATGGCCTCATCCAATGAGAAGACACATCCTTGTCTTTTAGCCCTTTTAGCTAACAACTATGCATTCCATCTTCTTGCAACTGATGTTTAGTTCTTTCTTCTCACATTCTTTCACTACCTTCTGTCGGAGTTCTTGGAGTTTCCTTTACATATGTCTGCTATCAACACTGTGACATTTGCATATCTTATGTTGTTAAGACTTGTATTTCTCTCAGAATGGCCTCATCCAATGAGAAGACACATCCTTGTCTTTTAGCCCTTTTAGCTAACAACTATGCATTCCATCTTCTTGCAACTGATGTTCAGTTCTTTCTTCTCACATTCTTTCACTACCTTCTGTCGGAGTTCTTGGAGTTTCCTTTATATATGTCTGCTATCAACACTGTGACATTTGCATATCTTATGTTGTTAAGACTTGTAATTCTCTCAGAATGGCCTCATCCAATGAGAAGACACATCCTTGTCTTTTAGCCCTTTTAGCTAACAACTATGCATTCCATCTTCTTGCAACTGATGTTTAGTTCTTTCTTCTCACATTCTTTCACTACCTTCTGTCGGAGTTCTTGGAGTTTCCTTTACATATGTCTGCTATCAACACTGTGACATTTGCATATCTTATGTTGTTAAGACTTGTAATTCTCTCAGAATGGCCTCATCCAATGAGAAGACACATCCTTGTCTTTTAGCCCTGTTAGCTAACAACTATGCATTCCATCTTCTTGCAACTGATGTTCAGTTCTTTCTTCTCACATTCTTTCACTACCTTCTGTCGGAGTTCTTGGAGTTTCCTTTATATATGTCTGCTATCAACACTGTGACATTTGCATATCTTATGTTGGTAAGACTTGTAATTCTCTCAGAATGGCCTCATCCAATGAGAAGACACATCCTTGTCTTTTAGCCCTTTTAGCTAACAACTATGCATTCCATCTTCTTGCAACTGATGTTTACTTCTTTCTTCTCACATTCTTTCACTACCTTCTGTCGGAGTTCTTGGAGTTTCCTTTATATATGTCTGCTATCAACACTGTGACATTTGCATATCTTATGTTGGTAAGACTTGTAATTCTCTCAGAATGGCCTCATCCAATGAGAAGACACATCCTTGTCTTTTAGCCCTTTTAGCTAACAACTATGCATTCCATCTTCTTGCAACTGATGTTTAGTTCTTTCTTCTCACATTCTTTCACTACCTTCTGTCGGAGTTCTTGGAGTTTCCTTTATATATGTCTGCTATCAACACTGTGACATTTGCATATCTTATGTTGGTAAGACTTGTAATTCTCTCAGAATGGCCTCATCCAATGAGAAGACACATCCTTGTCTTTTAGCCCTTTTAGCTAACAACTATGCATTCCATCTTCTTGCAACTGATGTTTAGTTGTTTCTTCTCACATTCTTTCACTACCTTCTGTCGGAGTTCTTGGAGTTTCCTTTACATATGTCTGCTATCAACACTGTGACATTTGCATATCTTATGTTGTTAAGACTTGTAATTCTCTCAGATTGGCCTCATCCAATGAGAAGACACATCCTTGTCTTTTAGCCCTTTTAGCTAACAACTATGCATTCCATCTTCTTGCAACTGATGTTCAGTTCTTTCTTCTCACATTCTTTCACTACCTTCTGTCGGAGTTCTTGGAGTTTCCTTTATATATGTCTGCTATCAACACTGTGACATTTGCATATCTTATGTTGTTAAGACTTGTAATTCTCTCAGAATGGCCTCATCCAATGAGAAGACACATCCTTGTCTTTTAGCCCTTTTAGCTAACAACTATGCATTCCATCTTCTTGCAACTGATGTTTAGTTCTTTCTTCTCACATTCTTTCACTACCTTCTGTCGGAGTTCTTGGAGTTTCCTTTATATATGTCTGCTATCAACACTGTGACATTTGCATATCTTATGTTGTTAAGACTTGTAATTCTCTCAGATTGGCCTCATCCAATGAGAAGACACATCCTTGTCTTTTAGCCCTTTTAGCTAACAACTATGCATTCCATCTTCTTGCAACTGATGTTCAGTTCTTTCTTCTCACATTCTTTCACTACCTTCTGTCGGAGTTCTTGGAGTTTCCTTTATATATGTCTGCTATCAACACTGTGACATTTGCATATCTTATGTTGTTAAGACTTGTAATTCTCTCAGATTGGCCTCATCCAATGAGAAGACACATCCTTGTCTTTTAGCCCTTTTAGCTAACAACTATGCATTCCATCTTCTTGCAACTGATGTTCAGTTCTTTCTTCTCACATTCTTTCACTACCTTCTGTCGGAGTTCTTGGAGTTTCCTTTATATATGTCTGCTATCAACACTGTGACATTTGCATATCTTATGTTGTTAAGACTTGTAATTCTCTCAGAATGGCCTCATCCAATGAGAAGACACATCCTTGTCTTTTAGCCCTTTTAGCTAACAACTATGCATTCCATCTTCTTGCAACTGATGTTTAGTTCTTTCTTCTCACATTCTTTCACTACCTTCTGTCGGAGTTCTTGGAGTTTCCTTTATATATGTCTGCTATCAACACTGTGACATTTGCATATCTTATGTTGTTAAGACTTGTAATTCTCTCAGATTGGCCTCATCCAATGAGAAGACACATCCTTGTCTTTTAGCCCTTTTAGCTAACAACTATGCATTCCATCTTCTTGCAACTGATGTTCAGTTCTTTCTTCTCACATTCTTTCACTACCTTCTGTCGGAGTTCTTGGAGTTTCCTTTATATATGTCTGCTATCAACACTGTGACATTTGTATATCTTATGTTGTTAAGACTTGTAATTCTCTCAGAATGGCCTCATCCAATGAGAAGACACATCCTTGTCTTTTAGCCCTTTTAGCTAACAACTATGCATTCCATCTTCTTGCAACTGATGTTTACTTCTTTCTTCTCACATTCTTTCACTACCTTCTGTCGGAGTTCTTGGAGTTTCCTTTATATATGTCTGCTATCAACACTGTGACATTTGTATATCTTATGTTGTTAAGACTTGTAATTCTCTCAGAATGGCCTCATCCAATGAGAAGACACATCCTTGTCTCTTAGCCCTTTTAGCTAACAACTATGCATTCCATCTTCTTGCAACTGATGTTCTGTTCTTTCTTCTCACATGCTTTCACTACCTTCTGTCAGAGTTCTTGGAGTTTCCTTTATATATGTCTGCTATCAACACTGTGACATTTGCATATCTTATGTTGTTAAAACTTGTAATTCTCTCAGATTGGCCTCATCCAATGAGAAGACACATCCTTGTCTTTTAGCCCTTTTAGCTAACAACTATGCATTCCATCTTCTTGCAACTGATGTTTAGTTCTTTCTTCTCACATTCTTTCACTACCTTCTGTCGGAGTTCTTGGAGTTTCCTTTACATATGTCTGCTATCAACACTGTGACATTTGCATATCTTATGTTGTTAAGACTTGTAATTCTCTCAGAATGGCCTCATCCAATGAGAAGACACATCCTTGTCTTTTAGCCCTTTTAGCTAACAACTATGCATTCCATCTTCTTGCAACTGATGTTCAGTTCTTTCTTCTCACATTCTTTCACTACCTTCTGTCGGAGTTCTTGGAGTTTCCTTTATATATGTCTGCTATCAACACTGTGACATTTGCATATCTTATGTTGTTAAGACTTGTAATTCTCTCAGAATGGCCTCATCCAATGAGAAGACACATCCTTGTCTTTTAGCCCTTTTAGCTAACAACTATGCATTCCATCTTCTTGCAACTGATGTTTAGTTCTTTCTTCTCACATTCTTTCACTACCTTCTGTCGGAGTTCTTGGAGTTTCCTTTACATATGTCTGCTATCAACACTGTGACATTTGCATATCTTATGTTGTTAAGACTTGTAATTCTCTCAGATTGGCCTCATCCAATGAGAAGACACATCCTTGTCTTTTAGCCCTTTTAGCTAACAACTATGCATTCCATCTTCTTGCAACTGATGTTCAGTTCTTTCTTCTCACATTCTTTCACTACCTTCTGTCGGAGTTCTTGGAGTTTCCTTTATATATGTCTGCTATCAACACTGTGACATTTGCATATCTTATGTTGTTAAGACTTGTAATTCTCTCAGAATGGCCTCATCCAATGAGAAGACACATCCTTGTCTTTTAGCCCTTTTAGCTAACAACTATGCATTCCATCTTCTTGCAACTGATGTTTAGTTCTTTCTTCTCACATTCTTTCACTACCTTCTGTCGGAGTTCTTGGAGTTTCCTTTACATATGTCTGCTATCAACACTGTGACATTTGCATATCTTATGTTGTTAAGACTTGTAATTCTCTCAGATTGGCCTCATCCAATGAGAAGACACATCCTTGTCTTTTAGCCCTTTTAGCTAACAACTATGCATTCCATCTTCTTGCAACTGATGTTCAGTTCTTTCTTCTCACATTCTTTCACTACCTTCTGTCGGAGTTCTTGGAGTTTCCTTTATATATGTCTGCTATCAACACTGTGACATTTGCATATCTTATGTTGGTAAGACTTGTAATTCTCTCAGATTGGCCTCATCCAATGAGAAGACACATCCTTGTCTTTTAGCCCTTTTAGCTAACAACTATGCATTCCATCTTCTTGCAACTGATGTTTACTTCTTTCTTCTCACATTCTTTCACTACCTTCTGTCGGAGTTCTTGGAGTTTCCTTTATATATGTCTGCTATCAACACTGTGACATTTGCATATCTTATGTTGTTAAGACTTGTAATTCTCTCAGAATGGCCTCATCCAATGAGAAGACACATCCTTGTCTTTTAGCCCTTTTAGCTAACAACTATGCATTCCATCTTCTTGCAACTGATGTTTAGTTCTTTCTTCTCACATTCTTTCACTACCTTCTGTCGGAGTTCTTGGAGTTTCCTTTACATATGTCTGCTATCAACAATGTGACATTTGCATATCTTATGTTGTTAAGACTTGTAATTCTCTCAGATTGGCCTCATCCAATGAGAAGACACATCCTTGTCTTTTAGCCCTTTTAGCTAACAACTATGCATTCCATCTTCTTGCAACTGATGTTCAGTTCTTTCTTCTCACATTCTTTCACTACCTTCTGTCGGAGTTCTTGGAGTTTCCTTTATATATGTCTGCTATCAACACTGTGACATTTGCATATCTTATGTTGGTAAGACTTGTAATTCTCTCAGATTGGCCTCATCCAATGAGAAGACACATCCTTGTCTTTTAGCCCTTTTAGCTAACAACTATGCATTCCATCTTCTTGCAACTGATGTTTACTTCTTTCTTCTCACATTCTTTCACTACCTTCTGTCGGAGTTCTTGGAGTTTCCTTTATATATGTCTGCTATCAACACTGTGACATTTGCATATCTTATGTTGTTAAGACTTGTAATTCTCTCAGAATGGCCTCATCCAATGAGAAGACACATCCTTGTCTTTTAGCCCTTTTAGCTAACAACTATGCATTCCATCTTCTTGCAACTGATGTTCAGTTCTTTCTTCTCACATTCTTTCACTACCTTCTGTCGGAGTTCTTGGAGTTTCCTTTATATATGTCTGCTATCAACACTGTGACATTTGCATATCTTATGTTGTTAAGACTTGTAATTCTCTCAGAATGGCCTCATCCAATGAGAAGACACATCCTTGTCTTTTAGCCCTTTTAGCTAACAACTATGCATTCCATCTTCTTGCAACTGATGTTTAGTTCTTTCTTCTCACATTCTTTCACTACCTTCTGTCGGAGTTCTTGGAGTTTCCTTTACATATGTCTGCTATCAACAATGTGACATTTGCATATCTTATGTTGTTAAGACTTGTAATTCTCTCAGATTGGCCTCATCCAATGAGAAGACACATCCTTGTCTTTTAGCCCTTTTAGCTAACAACTATGCATTCCATCTTCTTGCAACTGATGTTCAGTTCTTTCTTCTCACATTCTTTCACTACCTTCTGTCGGAGTTCTTGGAGTTTCCTTTATATATGTCTGCTATCAACACTGTGACATTTGCATATCTTATGTTGGTAAGACTTGTAATTCTCTCAGAATGGCCTCATCCAATGAGAAGACACATCCTTGTCTTTTAGCCCTTTTAGCTAACAACTATGCATTCCATCTTCTTGCAACTGATGTTTAGTTCTTTCTTCTCACATTCTTTCACTACCTTCTGTCGGAGTTCTTGGAGTTTCCTTTACATATGTCTGCTATCAACACTGTGACATTTGCATATCTTATGTTGTTAAGACTTGTATTTCTCTCAGAATGGCCTCATCCAATGAGAAGACACATCCTTGTCTTTTAGCCCTTTTAGCTAACAACTATGCATTCCATCTTCTTGCAACTGATGTTCAGTTCTTTCTTCTCACATTCTTTCACTACCTTCTGTCGGAGTTCTTGGAGTTTCCTTTATATATGTCTGCTATCAACACTGTGACATTTGCATATCTTATGTTGTTAAGACTTGTAATTCTCTCAGAATGGCCTCATCCAATGAGAAGACACATCCTTGTCTTTTAGCCCTTTTAGCTAACAACTATGCATTCCATCTTCTTGCAACTGATGTTTAGTTCTTTCTTCTCACATTCTTTCACTACCTTCTGTCGGAGTTCTTGGAGTTTCCTTTACATATGTCTGCTATCAACACTGTGACATTTGCATATCTTATGTTGTTAAGACTTGTAATTCTCTCAGAATGGCCTCATCCAATGAGAAGACACATCCTTGTCTTTTAGCCCTGTTAGCTAACAACTATGCATTCCATCTTCTTGCAACTGATGTTCAGTTCTTTCTTCTCACATTCTTTCACTACCTTCTGTCGGAGTTCTTGGAGTTTCCTTTATATATGTCTGCTATCAACACTGTGACATTTGCATATCTTATGTTGGTAAGACTTGTAATTCTCTCAGAATGGCCTCATCCAATGAGAAGACACATCCTTGTCTTTTAGCCCTTTTAGCTAACAACTATGCATTCCATCTTCTTGCAACTGATGTTTACTTCTTTCTTCTCACATTCTTTCACTACCTTCTGTCGGAGTTCTTGGAGTTTCCTTTATATATGTCTGCTATCAACACTGTGACATTTGCATATCTTATGTTGGTAAGACTTGTAATTCTCTCAGAATGGCCTCATCCAATGAGAAGACACATCCTTGTCTTTTAGCCCTTTTAGCTAACAACTATGCATTCCATCTTCTTGCAACTGATGTTTAGTTCTTTCTTCTCACATTCTTTCACTACCTTCTGTCGGAGTTCTTGGAGTTTCCTTTATATATGTCTGCTATCAACACTGTGACATTTGCATATCTTATGTTGGTAAGACTTGTAATTCTCTCAGAATGGCCTCATCCAATGAGAAGACACATCCTTGTCTTTTAGCCCTTTTAGCTAACAACTATGCATTCCATCTTCTTGCAACTGATGTTTAGTTGTTTCTTCTCACATTCTTTCACTACCTTCTGTCGGAGTTCTTGGAGTTTCCTTTACATATGTCTGCTATCAACACTGTGACATTTGCATATCTTATGTTGTTAAGACTTGTAATTCTCTCAGATTGGCCTCATCCAATGAGAAGACACATCCTTGTCTTTTAGCCCTTTTAGCTAACAACTATGCATTCCATCTTCTTGCAACTGATGTTCAGTTCTTTCTTCTCACATTCTTTCACTACCTTCTGTCGGAGTTCTTGGAGTTTCCTTTATATATGTCTGCTATCAACACTGTGACATTTGCATATCTTATGTTGTTAAGACTTGTAATTCTCTCAGAATGGCCTCATCCAATGAGAAGACACATCCTTGTCTTTTAGCCCTTTTAGCTAACAACTATGCATTCCATCTTCTTGCAACTGATGTTTAGTTCTTTCTTCTCACATTCTTTCACTACCTTCTGTCGGAGTTCTTGGAGTTTCCTTTATATATGTCTGCTATCAACACTGTGACATTTGCATATCTTATGTTGTTAAGACTTGTAATTCTCTCAGATTGGCCTCATCCAATGAGAAGACACATCCTTGTCTTTTAGCCCTTTTAGCTAACAACTATGCATTCCATCTTCTTGCAACTGATGTTCAGTTCTTTCTTCTCACATTCTTTCACTACCTTCTGTCGGAGTTCTTGGAGTTTCCTTTATATATGTCTGCTATCAACACTGTGACATTTGCATATCTTATGTTGTTAAGACTTGTAATTCTCTCAGATTGGCCTCATCCAATGAGAAGACACATCCTTGTCTTTTAGCCCTTTTAGCTAACAACTATGCATTCCATCTTCTTGCAACTGATGTTCAGTTCTTTCTTCTCACATTCTTTCACTACCTTCTGTCGGAGTTCTTGGAGTTTCCTTTATATATGTCTGCTATCAACACTGTGACATTTGCATATCTTATGTTGTTAAGACTTGTAATTCTCTCAGAATGGCCTCATCCAATGAGAAGACACATCCTTGTCTTTTAGCCCTTTTAGCTAACAACTATGCATTCCATCTTCTTGCAACTGATGTTTAGTTCTTTCTTCTCACATTCTTTCACTACCTTCTGTCGGAGTTCTTGGAGTTTCCTTTATATATGTCTGCTATCAACACTGTGACATTTGCATATCTTATGTTGTTAAGACTTGTAATTCTCTCAGATTGGCCTCATCCAATGAGAAGACACATCCTTGTCTTTTAGCCCTTTTAGCTAACAACTATGCATTCCATCTTCTTGCAACTGATGTTCAGTTCTTTCTTCTCACATTCTTTCACTACCTTCTGTCGGAGTTCTTGGAGTTTCCTTTATATATGTCTGCTATCAACACTGTGACATTTGCATATCTTATGTTGGTAAGACTTGTAATTCTCTCAGAATGGCCTCATCCAATGAGAAGACACATCCTTGTCTTTTAGCCCTTTTAGCTAACAACTATGCATTCCATCTTCTTGCAACTGATGTTTACTTCTTTCTTCTCACATTCTTTCACTACCTTCTGTCGGAGTTCTTGGAGTTTCCTTTATATATGTCTGCTATCAACACTGTGACATTTGCATATCTTATGTTGTTAAGACTTGTAATTCTCTCAGAATGGCCTCATCCAATGAGAAGACACATCCTTGTCTTTTAGCCCTTTTAGCTAACAACTATGCATTCCATCTTCTTGCAACTGATGTTCAGTTCTTTCTTCTCACATTCTTTCACTACCTTCTGTCGGAGTTCTTGGAGTTTCCTTTATATATGTCTGCTATCAACACTGTGACATTTGCATATCTTATGTTGTTAAGACTTGTAATTCTCTCAGAATGGCCTCATCCAATGAGAAGACACATCCTTGTCTTTTAGCCCTTTTAGCTAACAACTATGCATTCCATCTTCTTGCAACTGATGTTTAGTTCTTTCTTCTCACATTCTTTCACTACCTTCTGTCGGAGTTCTTGGAGTTTCCTTTACATATGTCTGCTATCAACACTGTGACATTTGCATATCTTATGTTGTTAAGACTTGTAATTCTCTCAGATTGGCCTCATCCAATGAGAAGACACATCCTTGTCTTTTAGCCCTTTTAGCTAACAACTATGCATTCCATCTTCTTGCAACTGATGTTCAGTTCTTTCTTCTCACATTCTTTCACTACCTTCTGTCGGAGTTCTTGGAGTTTCCTTTATATATGTCTGCTATCAACACTGTGACATTTGCATATCTTATGTTGGTAAGACTTGTAATTCTCTCAGAATGGCCTCATCCAATGAGAAGACACATCCTTGTCTTTTAGCCCTTTTAGCTAACAACTATGCATTCCATCTTCTTGCAACTGATGTTTACTTCTTTCTTCTCACATTCTTTCACTACCTTCTGTCGGAGTTCTTGGAGTTTCCTTTATATATGTCTACTATCAACACTGTGACATTTGCATATCTTATGTTGTTAAGACTTGTAATTCTCTCAGAATGGCCTCATCCAATGAGAAGACACATCCTTGTCTTTTAGCCCTTTTAGCTAACAACTATGCATTCCATCTTCTTGCAACTGATGTTTAGTTCTTTCTTCTCACATTCTTTCACTACCTTCTGTCGGAGTTCTTGGAGTTTCCTTTATATATGTCTGCTATCAACACTGTGACATTTGCATATCTTATGTTGGTAAGACTTGTAATTCTCTCAGAATGGCCTCATCCAATGAGAAGACACATCCTTGTCTTTTAGCCCTTTTAGCTAACAACTATGCATTCCATCTTCTTGCAACTGATGTTCAGTTCTTTCTTCTCACATTCTTTCACTACCTTCTGTCGGAGTTCTTGGAGTTTCCTTTATATATGTCTGCTATCAACACTGTGACATTTGCATATCTTATGTTGTTAAGACTTGTAATTCTCTCAGAATGGCCTCATCCAATGAGAAGACACATCCTTGTCTTTTAGCCCTTTTAGCTAACAACTATGCATTCCATCTTCTTGCAACTGATGTTTAGTTCTTTCTTCTCACATTCTTTCACTACCTTCTGTCGGAGTTCTTGGAGTTTCCTTTACATATGTCTGCTATCAACACTGTGACATTTGCATATCTTATGTTGTTAAGACTTGTAATTCTCTCAGATTGGCCTCATCCAATGAGAAGACACATCCTTGTCTTTTAGCCCTTTTAGCTAACAACTATGCATTCCATCTTCTTGCAACTGATGTTCAGTTCTTTCTTCTCACATTCTTTCACTACCTTCTGTCGGAGTTCTTGGAGTTTCCTTTATATATGTCTGCTATCAACACTGTGACATTTGCATATCTTATGTTGGTAAGACTTGTAATTCTCTCAGAATGGCCTCATCCAATGAGAAGACACATCCTTGTCTTTTAGCCCTTTTAGCTAACAACTATGCATTCCATCTTCTTGCAACTGATGTTTACTTCTTTCTTCTCACATTCTTTCACTACCTTCTGTCGGAGTTCTTGGAGTTTCCTTTATATATGTCTACTATCAACACTGTGACATTTGCATATCTTATGTTGTTAAGACTTGTAATTCTCTCAGAATGGCCTCATCCAATGAGAAGACACATCCTTGTCTTTTAGCCCTTTTAGCTAACAACTATGCATTCCATCTTCTTGCAACTGATGTTTAGTTCTTTCTTCTCACATTCTTTCACTACCTTCTGTCGGAGTTCTTGGAGTTTCCTTTATATATGTCTGCTATCAACACTGTGACATTTGCATATCTTATGTTGGTAAGACTTGTAATTCTCTCAGAATGGCCTCATCCAATGAGAAGACACATCCTTGTCTTTTAGCCCTTTTAGCTAACAACTATGCATTCCATCTTCTTGCAACTGATGTTTAGTTCTTTCTTCTCACATTCTTTCACTACCTTCTGTCGGAGTTCTTGGAGTTTCCTTTATATATGTCTGCTATCAACACTGTGACATTTGCATATCTTATGTTGTTAAGACTTGTAATTCTCTCAGAATGGCCTCATCCAATGAGAAGACACATCCTTGTCTTTTAGCCCTTTTAGCTAACAACTATGCATTCCATCTTCTTGCAACTGATGTTCACTTCTTTCTTCTCACATTCTTTCACTACCTTCTGTCGGAGTTCTTGGAGTTTCCTTTATATATGTCTGCTATCAACACTGTGACATTTGCATATCTTATGTTGGTAAGACTTGTAATTCTCTCAGAATGGCCTCATCCAATGAGAAGACACATCCTTGTCTTTTAGCCCTTTTAGCTAACAACTATGCATTCCATCTTCTTGCAACTGATGTTTAGTTCTTTCTTCTCACATTCTTTCACTACCTTCTGTCGGAGTTCTTGGAGTTTCCTTTATATATGTCTGCTATCAACACTGTGACATTTGCATATCTTATGTTGGTAAGACTTGTAATTCTCTCAGAATGGCCTCATCCAATGAGAAGACACATCCTTGTCTTTTAGCCCTTTTAGCTAACAACTATGCATTCCATCTTCTTGCAACTGATGTTTACTTCTTTCTTCTCACTTTCTTTCACTACCTTCTGTCGGAGTTCTTCGAGTTTCCTTTATATATGTCTGCTATCAACACTGTGACATTTGCATATCTTATGTTGTTAAGACTTGTAATTCTCTCAGAATGGCCTCATCCAATGAGAAGACACATCCTTGTCTTTTAGCCCTTTTAGCTAACAACTATGCATTCCATCTTCTTGCAACTGATGTTTAGTTCTTTCTTCTCACATTCTTTCACTACCTTCTGTCGGAGTTCTTGGAGTTTCCTTTATATATGTCTGCTATCAACACTGTGACATTTGCATATCTTATGTTGGTAAGACTTGTAATTCTCTCAGAATGGCCTCATCCAATGAGAAGACACATCCTTGTCTTTTAGCCCTTTTAGCTAACAACTATGCATTCCATCTTCTTGCAACTGATGTTTAGTTCTTTCTTCTCACATTCTTTCACTACCTTCTGTCGGAGTTCTTGGAGTTTCCTTTATATATGTCTGCTATCAACACTGTGACATTTGCATATCTTATGTTGGTAAGACTTGTAATTCTCTCAGAATGGCCTCATCCAATGAGAAGACACATCCTTGTCTTTTAGCCCTTTTAGCTAACAACTATGCATTCCATCTTCTTGCAACTGATGTTTACTTCTTTCTTCTCACATACTTTCACTACCTTCTGTCGGAGTTCTTGGAGTTTCCTTTATATATGTCTGCTATCAACACTGTGACATTTGCATATCTTATGTTGGTAAGACTTGTAATTCTCTCAGAATGGCCTCATCCAATGAGAAGACACATCCTTGTCTTTTAGCCCTTTTAGCTAACAACTATGCATTCCATCTTCTTGCAACTGATGTTTAGTTCTTTCTTCTCACATTCTTTCACTACCTTCTGTCGGAGTTCTTGGAGTTTCCTTTATATATGTCTGCTATCAACACTGTGACATTTGCATATCTTATGTTGGTAAGACTTGTAATTCTCTCAGAATGGCCTCATCCAATGAGAAGACACATCCTTGTCTTTTAGCCCTTTTAGCTAACAACTATGCATTCCATCTTCTTGCAACTGATGTTTACTTCTTTCTTCTCACTTTCTTTCACTACCTTCTGTCGGAGTTCTTCGAGTTTCCTTTATATATGTCTGCTATCAACACTGTGACATTTGCATATCTTATGTTGTTAAGACTTGTAATTCTCTCAGAATGGCCTCATCCAATGAGAAGACACATCCTTGTCTTTTAGCCCTTTTAGCTAACAACTATGCATTCCATCTTCTTGCAACTGATGTTTAGTTCTTTCTTCTCACATTCTTTCACTACCTTCTGTCGGAGTTCTTGGAGTTTCCTTTATATATGTCTGCTATCAACACTGTGACATTTGCATATCTTATGTTGGTAAGACTTGTAATTCTCTCAGAATGGCCTCATCCAATGAGAAGACACATCCTTGTCTTTTAGCCCTTTTAGCTAACAACTATGCATTCCATCTTCTTGCAACTGATGTTTACTTCTTTCTTCTCACATTCTTTCACTACCTTCTGTCGGAGTTCTTGGAGTTTCCTTTATATATGTCTGCTATCAACACTGTGACATTTGCATATCTTATGTTGGTAAGACTTGTAATTCTCTCAGAATGGCCTCATCCAATGAGAAGACACATCCTTGTCTTTTAGCCCTTTTAGCTAACAACTATGCATTCCATCTTCTTGCAACTGATGTTTAGTTCTTTCTTCTCACATTCTTTCACTACCTTCTGTCGGAGTTCTTGGAGTTTCCTTTATATATGTCTGCTATCAACACTGTGACATTTGCATATCTTATGTTGGTAAGACTTGTAATTCTCTCAGAATGGCCTCATCCAATGAGAAGACACATCCTTGTCTTTTAGCCCTTTTAGCTAACAACTATGCATTCCATCTTCTTGCAACTGATGTTTACTTCTTTCTTCTCACATTCTTTCACTACCTTCTGTCGGAGTTCTTGGAGTTTCCTTTATATATGTCTGCTATCAACACTGTGACATTTGCATATCTTATGTTGTTAAGACTTGTAATTCTCTCAGAATGGCCTCATCCAATGAGAAGACACATCCTTGTCTTTTAGCCCTTTTAGCTAACAACTATGCATTCCATCTTCTTGCAACTGATGTTTACTTCTTTCTTCTCACTTTCTTTCACTACCTTCTGTCGGAGTTCTTCGAGTTTCCTTTATATATGTCTGCTATCAACACTGTGACATTTGCATATCTTATGTTGTTAAGACTTGTAATTCTCTCAGAATGGCCTCATCCAATGAGAAGACACATCCTTGTCTTTTAGCCCTTTTAGCTAACAACTATGCATTCCATCTTCTTGCAACTGATGTTTACTTCTTTCTTCTCACATTCTTTCACTACCTTCTGTCGGAGTTCTTGGAGTTTCCTTTATATATGTCTGCTATCAACACTGTGACATTTGCATATCTTATGTTGTTAAGACTTGTAATTCTCTCAGAATGGCCTCATCCAATGAGAAGACACATCCTTGTCTTTTAGCCCTTTTAGCTAACAACTATGCATTCCATCTTCTTGCAACTGATGTTTACTTCTTTCTTCTCACATTCTTTCACTACCTTCTGTCGGAGTTCTTGGAGTTTCCTTTATATATGTCTGCTATCAACACTGTGACATTTGCATATCTTATGTTGGTAAGACTTGTAATTCTCTCAGAATGGCCTCATCCAATGAGAAGACACATCCTTGTCTTTTAGCCCTTTTAGCTAACAACTATGCATTCCATCTTCTTGCAACTGATGTTTACTTCTTTCTTCTCACATTCTTTCACTACCTTCTGTCGGAGTTCTTGGAGTTTCCTTTATATATGTCTGCTATCAACACTGTGACATTTGCATATCTTATGTTGGTAAGACTTGTAATTCTCTCAGAATGGCCTCATCCAATGAGAAGACACATCCTTGTCTTTTAGCCCTTTTAGCTAACAACTATGCATTCCATCTTCTTGCAACTGATGTTTAGTTCTTTCTTCTCACATTCTTTCACTACCTTCTGTCGGAGTTCTTGGAGTTTCCTTTATATATGTCTGCTATCAACACTGTGACATTTGCATATCTTATGTTGGTAAGACTTGTAATTCTCTCAGAATGGCCTCATCCAATGAGAAGACACATCCTTGTCTTTTAGCCCTTTTAGCTAACAACTATGCATTCCATCTTCTTGCAACTGATGTTTAGTTCTTTCTTCTCACATTCTTTCACTACCTTCTGTCGGAGTTCTTGGAGTTTCCTTTATATATGTCTGCTATCAACACTGTGACATTTGCATATCTTATGTTGGTAAGACTTGTAATTCTCTCAGAATGGCCTCATCCAATGAGAAGACACATCCTTGTCTTTTAGCCCTTTTAGCTAACAACTATGCATTCCATCTTCTTGCAACTGATGTTTACTTCTTTCTTCTCACATTCTTTCACTACCTTCTGTCGGAGTTCTTGGAGTTTCCTTTATATATGTCTGCTATCAACACTGTGACATTTGCATATCTTATGTTGGTAAGACTTGTAATTCTCTCAGAATGGCCTCATCCAATGAGAAGACACATCCTTGTCTTTTAGCCCTTTTAGCTAACAACTATGCATTCCATCTTCTTGCAACTGATGTTTACTTCTTTCTTCTCACATTCTTTCACTACCTTCTGTCGGAGTTCTTGGAGTTTCCTTTACATATGTCTGCTATCAACACTGTGACATTTGCATATCTTATGTTGTTAAGACTTGTAATTCTCTCAGAATGGCCTCATCCAATGAGAAGACACATCCTTGTCTTTTAGCCCTTTTAGCTAACAACTATGCATTCCATCTTCTTGCAACTGATGTTTACTTCTTTCTTCTCACATTCTTTCACTACCTTCTGTCGGAGTTCTTGGAGTTTCCTTTATATATTTCTGCTATCAACACTGTGACATTTGCATATCTTATGTTGGTAAGACTTGTAATTCTCTCAGAATGGCCTCATCCAATGAGAAGACACATCCTTGTCTTTTAGCCCTTTTAGCTAACAACTATGCATTCCATCTTCTTGCAACTGATGTTTACTTCTTTCTTCTCACATTCTTTCACTACCTTCTGTCGGAGTTCTTGGAGTTTCCTTTACATATGTCTGCTATCAACACTGTGACATTTGCATATCTTATGTTGTTAAGACTTGTAATTCTCTCAGAATGGCCTCATCCAATGAGAAGACACATCCTTGTCTTTTAGCCCTTTTAGCTAACAACTATGCATTCCATCTTCTTGCAACTGATGTTTACTTCTTTCTTCTCACATTCTTTCACTACCTTCTGTCGGAGTTCTTGGAGTTTCCTTTACATATGTCTGCTATCAACACTGTGACATTTGCATATCTTATGTTGTTAAGACTTGTAATTCTCTCAGAATGGCCTCATCCAATGAGAAGACACATCCTTGTCTTTTAGCCCTTTTAGCTAACAACTATGCATTCCATCTTCTTGCAACTGATGTTTACTTCTTTCTTCTCACATTCTTTCACTACCTTCTGTCGGAGTTCTTGGAGTTTCCTTTATATATGTCTGCTATCAACACTGTGACATTTGCATATCTTATGTTGGTAAGACTTGTAATTCTCTCAGAATGGCCTCATCCAATGAGAAGACACATCCTTGTCTTTTAGCCCTTTTAGCTAACAACTATGCATTCCATCTTCTTGCAACTGATGTTTACTTCTTTCTTCTCACATTCTTTCACTACCTTCTGTCGGAGTTCTTGGAGTTTCCTTTACATATGTCTGCTATCAACACTGTGACATTTGCATATCTTATGTTGTTAAGACTTGTAATTCTCTCAGAATGGCCTCATCCAATGAGAAGACACATCCTTGTCTTTTAGCCCTTTTAGCTAACAACTATGCATTCCATCTTCTTGCAACTGATGTTCAGTTCTTTCTTCTCACATTTTTTCACTACCTTCTGTCGGAGTTCTTGGAGTTTCCTTTATATATGTCTGCTATCAACACTGTGACATTTGCATATCTTATGTTGGTAAGACTTGTAATTCTCTCAGAATGGCCTCATCCAATGAGAAGACACATCCTTGTCTTTTAGCCCTTTTAGCTAACAACTATGCATTCCATCTTCTTGCAACTGATGTTCAGTTCTTTCTTCTCACATTCTTTCACTACCTTCTGTCGGAGTTCTTGGAGTTTCCTTTACATATGTCTGCTATCAACACTGTGACATTTGCATATTTTATGTTGTTAAGACTTGTAATTCTCTCAGAATGGCCTCATCCAATGAGAAGACACATCCTTGTCTTTTAGCCCTTTTAGCTAACAACTATGCATTCCATCTTCTTGCAACTGATGTTCTGTTCTTTCTTGTCACATTCTTTCACTACCTTCTGTCGGAGTTCTTGGAGTTTCCTTTATATATGTCTGCTATCAACACTGTGACATTTGCATATCTTATGTTGTTAAGACTTGTAATTCTCTCAGAATGGCCTCATCCAATGAGAAGACACATCCTTGTCTTTTAGCCCTTTTAGCTAACAACTATGCATTCCATCTTCTTGCAACTGATGTTTAGTTCTTTCTTCTCACATTCTTTCACTACCTTCTGTCGGAGTTCTTGGAGTTTCCTTTATATATGTCTGCTATCAACACTGTGACATTTGCATATCTTATGTTGTTAAGACTTGTAATTCTCTCAGAATGGCCTCATCCAATGAGAAGACACATCCTTGTCTTTTAGCCCTTTTAGCTAACAACTATGCATTCCATCTTCTTGCAACTGATGTTTAGTTCTTTCTTCTCACATTCTTTCACTACCTTCTGTCGGAGTTCTTGGAGTTTCCTTTACATATGTCTGCTATCAACACTGTGACATTTGCATATCTTATGTTGTTAAGACTTGTAATTCTCTCAGAATGGCCTCATCCAATGAGAAGACACATCCTTGTCTTTTAGCCCTTTTAGCTAACAACTATGCATTCCATCTTCTTGCAACTGATGTTCAGTTCTTTCTTCTCACATTCTTTCACTACCTTCTGTCGGAGTTCTTGGAGTTTCCTTTACATATGTCTGCTATCAACACTGTGACATTTGCATATCTTATGTTGTTAAGACCTGTAATTCTCTCAGAATGGCCTCATCCAATGAGAAGACACATCCTTGTCTTTTAGCCCTTTTAGCTAACAACTATGCATTCCATCTTCTTGCAACTGATGTTTACTTCTTTCTTCTCACATTCTTTCACTACCTTCTGTCGGAGTTCTTGGAGTTTCCTTTATATATGTCTGCTATCAACACTGTGACATTTGCATATCTTATGTTGTTAAGACTTGTAATTCTCTCAGAATGGCCTCATCCAATGAGAAGACACATCCTTGTCTTTTAGCCCTTTTAGCTAACAACTATGCATTCCATCTTCTTGCAACTGATGTTTACTTCTTTCTTCTCACATTCTTTCACTACCTTCTGTCGGAGTTCTTGGAGTTTCCTTTATATATGTCTGCTATCAACACTGTGACATTTGCATATCTTATGTTGGTAAGACTTGTAATTCTCTCAGAATGGCCTCATCCAATGCGAAGACACATCCTTGTCTTTTAGCCCTTTTAGCTAACAACTATGCATTCCATCTTCTTGCAACTGATGTTCAGTTCTTTCTTCTCACATTCTTTCACTACCTTCTGTCGGAGTTCTTGGAGTTTCCTTTACATATGTCTGCTATCAACACTGTGACATTTGCATATCTTATGTTGTTAAGACCTGTAATTCTCTCAGAATGGCCTCATCCAATGAGAAGACACATCCTTGTCTTTTAGCCCTTTTAGCTAACAACTATGCATTCCATCTTCTTGCAACTGATGTTTACTTCTTTCTTCTCACATTCTTTCACTACCTTCTGTCGGAGTTCTTGGAGTTTCCTTTATATATGTCTGCTATCAACACTGTGACATTTGCATATCTTATGTTGGTAAGACTTGTAATTCTCTCAGAATGGCCTCATCCAATGAGAAGACACATCCTTGTCTTTTAGCCCTTTTAGCTAACAACTATGCATTCCATCTTCTTGCAACTGATGTTCAGTTCTTTCTTCTCACATTCTTTCAATACCTTCTGTCGGAGTTCTTGGAGTTTCCTTTACATATGTCTGCTATCAACACTGTGACATTTGCATATCTTATGTTGTTAAGACTTGTAATTCTCTCAGAATGGCCTCATCCAATGAGAAGACACATCCTTGTCTTTTAGCCCTTTTAGCTAACAACTATGCATTCCATCTTCTTGCAACTGATGTTTACTTCTTTCTTCTCACATTCTTTCACTACCTTCTGTCGGAGTTCTTGGAGTTTCCTTTATATATGTCTGCTATCAACACTGTGACATTTGCATATCTTATGTTGGTAAGACTTGTAATTCTCTCAGAATGGCCTCATCCAATGAGAAGACACATCCTTGTCTTTTAGCCCTTTTAGCTAACAACTATGCATTCCATCTTCTTGCAATGATGTTCAGTTCTTTCTTCTCACATTCTTTCACTACCTTCTGTCGGAGTTCTTGGAGTTTCCTTTACATATGTCTGCTATCAACACTGTGACATTTGCATATCTTATGTTGTTAAGACTTGTAATTCTCTCAGAATGGCCTCATCCAATGAGAAGACACATCCTTGTCTTTTAGCCCTTTTAGCTAACAACTATGCATTCCATCTTCTTGCAACTGATGTTTACTTCTTTCTTCTCACATTCTTTCACTACCTTCTGTCGGAGTTCTTGGAGTTTCCTTTATATATGTCTGCTATCAACACTGTGACATTTGCATATCTTATGTTGGTAAGACTTGTAATTCTCTCAGAATGGCCTCATCCAATGAGAAGACACATCCTTGTCTTTTAGCCCTTTTAGCTAACAACTATGCATTCCATCTTCTTGCAACTGATGTTCAGTTCTTTCTTCTCACATTCTTTCACTACCTTCTGTCGGAGTTCTTGGAGTTTCCTTTACATATGTCTGCTATCAACACTGTGACATTTGCATATCTTATGTTGTTAAGACTTGTAATTCTCTCAGAATGGCCTCATCCAATGAGAAGACACATCCTTGTCTTTTAGCCCTTTTAGCTAACAACTATGCATTCCATCTTCTTGCAACTGATGTTTACTTCTTTCTTCTCACATTCTTTCACTACCTTCTGTCGGAGTTCTTGGAGTTTCCTTTATATATGTCTGCTATCAACACTGTGACATTTGCATATCTTATGTTGGTAAGACTTGTAATTCTCTCAGAATGGCCTCATCCAATGAGAAGACACATCCTTGTCTTTTAGCCCTTTTAGCTAACAACTATGCATTCCATCTTCTTGCAACTGATGTTCAGTTCTTTCTTCTCACATTCTTTCACTACCTTCTGTCGGAGTTCTTGGAGTTTCCTTTACATATGTCTGCTATCAACACTGTGACATTTGCATATCTTATGTTGTTAAGACTTGTAATTCTCTCAGAATGGCCTCATCCAATGAGAAGACACATCCTTGTCTTTTAGCCCTTTTAGCTAACAACTATGCATTCCATCTTCTTGCAACTGATGTTTACTTCTTTCTTCTCACATTCTTTCACTACCTTCTGTCGGAGTTCTTGGAGTTTCCTTTATATATGTCTGCTATCAACACTGTGACATTTGTATATCTTATGTTGTTAAGACTTGTAATTCTCTCAGAATGGCCTCATCAAATGAGAAGGCACATCCTTGTCTTTTAGCCCTTTTAGCTAACAACTATGCATTCCATCTTCTTGCAACTGATGTTTACTTCTTTCTTCTCACATTCTTTCACTACCTTCTGTCGGAGTTCTTGGAGTTTCCTTTACATATGTCTGCTATCAACACTGTGACATTTGCATATCTTATGTTGTTAAGACTTGTAATTCTCTCAGAATGGCCTCATCCAATGAGAAGACACATCCTTGTCTTTTAGCCCTTTTAGCTAACAACTATGCATTCCATCTTCTTGCAACTGATGTTTAGTTCTTTCTTCTCACATTCTTTCACTACCTTCTGTCGGAGTTCTTGGAGTTTCCTTTACATATGTCTGCTATCAACACTGTGACATTTGCATATCTTATGTTGTTAAGACTTGTAATTCTCTCAGAATGGCCTCATCCAATGAGAAGACACATCCTTGTCTTTTAGCCCTTTTAGCTAACAACTATGCATTCCATCTTCTTGCAACTGATGTTTACTTCTTTCTTCTCACATTCTTTCACTACCTTCTGTCGGAGTTCTTGGAGTTTCCTTTATATATGTCTGCTATCAACACTGTGACATTTGCATATCTTATGTTGTTAAGACTTGTAATTCTCTCAGAATGGCCTCATCCAATGAGAAGACACATCCTTGTCTTTTAGCCCTTTTAGCTAACAACTATGCATTCCATCTTTTTGCAACTGATGGTTACTTCTTTCTTCTCACATTCTTTCACTACCTTCTGTCGGAGTTCTTGGAGTTTCCTTTATATATGTCTGCTATCAACACTGCGATATTTGCATATCTTATGTTGTTAAGACTTGTAATTCTCTCAGAATGGCCTCATCCAATGAGAAGACACATCCTTGTCTTTTAGCCCTTTTAGCTAACAACTATGCATTCCATCTTCTTGCAACTGATGTTTACTTCTTTCTTCTCACATTCTTTCACTACCTTCTGTCGGAGTTCTTGGAGTTTCCTTTATATATGTCTGCTATCAACACTGTGACATTTGCATATCTTATGTTGTTAAGACTTGTAATTCTCTCAGAATGGCCTCATCCAATGAGAAGACACATCCTTGTCTTTTAGCCCTTTTAGCTAACAACTATGCATTCCATCTTCTTGCAACTGATGTTCAGTTCTTTCTTCTCACATTCTTTCACTACCTTCTGTCGGAGTTCTTGGAGTTTCCTTTACATATGTCTGCTATCAACACTGTGACATTTGCATATCTTATGTTGTTAAGACTTGTAATTCTCTCAGAATGGCCTCATCCAATGAGAAGACACATCCTTGTCTTTTAGCCCTTTTAGCTAACAACTATGCATTCCATCTTCTTGCAACTGATCTTTACTTCTTTCTTCTCTCATTCTTTCACTACCTTCTGTCGGAGTTCTTGGAGTTTCCTTTATACATGTCTGCTATCAACACTGTGACATTTGCATATCTTATGTTGTTAAGACTTGTAATTCTCTCAGAATGGCCTCATCCAATGAGAAGACACATCCTTGTCTTTTAGCCCTCTTAGCTAACAACTATGCATTCCATCTTCTTGCAACTGATCTTTACTTCTTTCTTCTCTCATTCTTTCACTACCTTCTGTCGGAGTTCTTGGAGTTTCCTTTATATATGTCTGCTATCAACACTGTGACATTTGCATATCTTATGTTGTTAAGACTTGTAATTCTCTCAGAATGGCCTCATCCAATGAGAAGACACATCCTTGTCTTTTAGCCCTTTTAGCTAACAACTATGCATTCCATCTTCTTGCAACTGATGTTTACTTCTTTCTTCTCACATTCTTTCACTACCTTCTGTCGGAGTTCTTGGAGTTTCCTTTATATATGTCTGCTATCAACACTGTGACATTTGCATATCTTATGTTGTTAAGACTTGTAATTCTCTCAGAATGGCCTCATCCAATGAGAAGACACATCCTTGTCTTTTAGCCCTTTTAGCTAACAACTATGCATTCCATCTTCTTGCAACTGATGTTCAGTTCTTTCTTCTCACATTCTTTCACTACCTTCTGTCGGAGTTCTTGGAGTTTCCTTTACATATGTCTGCTATCAACACTGTGACATTTGCATATCTTATGTTGTTAAGACTTGTAATTCTCTCAGAATGGCCTCATCCAATGAGAAGACACATCCTTGTCTTTTAGCCCTTTTAGCTAACAACTATGCATTCCATCTTCTTGCAACTGATGTTCAGTTCTTTCTTCTCACATTCTTTCACTACCTTCTGTCGGAGTTCTTGGAGTTTCCTTTACATATGTCTGCTATCAACACTGTGACATTTGCATATCTTATGTTGTTAAGACTTGTAATTCTCTCAGAATGGCCTCATCCAATGAGAAGACACATCCTTGTCTTTTAGCCCTTTTAGCTAACAACTATGCATTCCATCTTCTTGCAACTGATGTTTACTTCTTTCTTCTCACATTCTTTCACTACCTTCTGTCGGAGTTCTTGGAGTTTCCTTTATATATGTCTGCTATCAACACTGTGACATTTGCATATCTTATGTTGTTAAGACTTGTAATTCTCTCAGAATGGCCTCATCCAATGAGAAGACACATCCTTGTCTTTTAGCCCTTTTAGCTAACAACTATGCATTCCATCTTCTTGCAACTGATGTTCAGTTCTTTCTTCTCACATTCTTTCACTACCTTCTGTCGGAGTTCTTGGAGTTTCCTTTATATATGTCTGCTATCAACACTGTGACATTTGCATATCTTATGTTGTTAAGACTTGTAATTCTCTCAGAATGGCCTCATCCAATGAGAAGACACATCCTTGTCTTTTAGCCCTTTTAGCTAACAACTATGCATTCCATCTTCTTGCAACTGATGTTCACTTCTTTCTTCTCACATTCTTTCACTACCTTCTGTCGGAGTTCTTGGAGTTTCCTTTATCTATGTCTGCTATCAACACTGTGACATTTGCATATCTTATGTTGTTAAGACTTGTAATTCTCTCAGAATGGCCTCATCCAATGAGAAGACACATCCTTGTCTTTTAGCCCTTTTAGCTAACAACTATGCATTCCATCTTCTTGCAACTGATGTTCAGTTCTTTCTTCTCACATTCTTTCACTACCTTCTGTCGGAGTTCTTGGAGTTTCCTTTACATATGTCTGCTATCAACATTGTGACATTTGCATATCTTATGTTGTTAAGACTTGTAATTCTCTCAGAATGGCCTCATCCAATGAGAAGACACATCCTTGTCTTTTAGCCCTTTTAGCTAACAACTATGCATTCCATCTTCTTGCAACTGATGTTCAGTTCTTTCTTCTCACATTCTTTCACTACCTTCTGTCGGAGTTCTTGGAGTTTCCTTTACATATGTCTGCTATCAACACTGTGACATTTGCATATCTTATGTTGTTAAGACTTGTAATTCTCTCAGAATGGCCTCATCCAATGAGAAGACACATCCTTGTCTTTTAGCCCTTTTAGCTAACAACTATGCATTCCATCTTCTTGCAACTGATGTTCAGTTCTTTCTTCTCACATTCTTTCACTACCTTCTGTCGGAGTTCTTGGAGTTTCCTTTACATATGTCTGCTATCAACACTGTGACATTTGCATATCTTATGTTGTTAAGACTTGTAATTCTCTCAGAATGGCCTCATCCAATGAGAAGACACATCCTTGTCTTTTAGCCCTTTTAGCTAACAACTATGCATTCCATCTTCTTGCAACTGATGTTTACTTCTTTCTTCTCACATTCTTTCACTACCTTCTGTCGGAGTTCTTGGAGTTTCCTTTATATATGTCTGCTATCAACACTGTGACATTTGCATATCTTATGTTGTTAAGACTTGTAATTCTCTCAGAATGGCCTCATCCAATGAGAAGACACATCCTTGTCTTTTAGCCCTTTTAGCTAACAACTATGCATTCCATCTTCTTGCAACTGATGTTCAGTTCTTTCTTCTCACATTCTTTCACTACCTTCTGTCGGAGTTCTTGGAGTTTCCTTTATATATGTCTGCTATCAACACTGTGACATTTGCATATCTTATGTTGTTAAGACTTGTAATTCTCTCAGAATGGCCTCAGCCAATGAGAAGACACATCCTTGTCTTTTAGCCCTTTTAGCTAACAACTATGCATTCCATCTTTTTGCAACTGATGTTTACTTCTTTCTTCTCACATTCTTTCACTACCTTCTGTCGGAGTTCTTGGAGTTTCCTTTATATATGTCTGCTATCAACACTGTGACATTTGCATATCTTATGTTGTTAAGACTTGTAATTCTCTCAGAATGGCCTCATCCAATGAGAAGACACATCCTTGTCTTTTAGCCCTTTTAGCTAACAACTATGCATTCCATCTTTTTGCAACTGATGGTTACTTCTTTCTTCTCACATTCTTTCACTACCTTCTGTCGGAGTTCTTGGAGTTTCCTTTATATATGTCTGCTATCAACACTGCGATATTTGCATATCTTATGTTGTTAAGACTTGTAATTCTCTCAGAATGGCCTCATCCAATGAGAAGACACATCCTTGTCTTTTAGCCCTTTTAGCTAACAACTATGCATTCCATCTTCTTGCAACTGATGTTCACTTCTTTCTTCTCACATTCTTTCACTACCTTCTGTCGGAGTTCTTGGAGTTTCCTTTATATATGTCTGCTATCAACACTGTGACATTTGCATATCTTATGTTGTTAAGACTTGTAATTCTCTCAGAATGGCCTCAGCCAATGAGAAGACACATCCTTGTCTTTTAGCCCTTTTAGCTAACAACTATGCATTCCATCTTCTTGCAACTGATGTTCAATTCTTTCTTCTCACATTCTTTCACTACCTTCTGTCGGAGTTCTTGGAGTTTCCTTTATATATGTCTGCTATCAACACTGTGACATTTGCATATCTTATGTTGTTAAGACTTGTAATTCTCTCAGAATGGCCTCATCCAATGAGAAGACACATCCTTGTCTTTTAGCCGTTTTAGCTAACAACTATGCATTCCATCTTCTTGCAACTGATGTTCAGTTCTTTCTTCTCACATTCTTTCACTACCTTCTGTCGGAGTTCTTGGAGTTTCCTTTATATATGTCTGCTATCAACACTGTGACATTTGCATATCTTATGTTGTTAAGACTTGTAATTCTCTCAGAATGGCCTCATCCAATGAGAAGACACATCCTTGTCTTTTAGCCCTTTTAGCTAACAACTATGCATTCCATCTTCTTGCAACTGATGTTCAGTTCTTTCTTCTCACATTCTTTCACTACCTTCTGTCGGAGTTCTTGGAGTTTCCTTTATATATGTCTGCTATCAACACTGTGACATTTGCATATCTTATGTTGTTAAGACTTGTAATTCTCTCAGAATGGCCTCATCCAATGAGAAGACACATCCTTGTCTTTTAGCCCTTTTAGCTAACAACTATGCATTCCATCTTCTTGCAACTGATGTTCAGTTCTTTCTTCTCACATTCTTTCACTACCTTCTGTCGGAGTTCTTGGAGTTTCCTTTATATATGTCTGCTATCAACACTGTGACATTTGCATATCTTATGTTGTTAAGACTTGTAATTCTCTCAGAATGGCCTCAGCCAATGAGAAGACACATCCTTGTCTTTTAGCCCTTTTAGCTAACAACTATGCATTCCATCTTCTTGCAACTGATGTTTACTTCTTTCTTCTCACATTCTTTCACTACCTTCTGTCGGAGTTCTTGGAGTTTCCTTTATATATGTCTGCTATCAACACTGTGACATTTGCATATCTTATGTTGTTAAGACTTGTAATTCTCTCAGAATGGCCTCATCCAATGAGAAGACACATCCTTGTCTTTTAGCCCTTTTAGCTAACAACTATGCATTCCATCTTCTTGCAACTGATGTTCAATTCTTTCTTCTCACATTCTTTCACTACCTTCTGTCGGAGTTCTTGGAGTTTCCTTTATATATGTCTGCTATCAACACTGTGACATTTGCATATCTTATGTTGTTAAGACTTGTAATTCTCTCAGAATGGCCTCATCCAATGAGAAGACACATCCTTGTCTTTTAGCCCTTTTAGCTAACAACTATGCATTCCATCTTCTTGCAACTGATGTTTACTTCTTTCTTCTCACATTCTTTCACTACCTTCTGTCGGAGTTCTTGGAGTTTCCTTTATATATGTCTGCTATCAACACTGTGACATTTGCATATCTTATGTTGTTAAGACTTGTAATTCTCTCAGAATGGCCTCATCCAATGAGAAGACACATCCTTGTCTTTTAGCCGTTTTAGCTAACAACTATGCATTCCATCTTCTTGCAACTGATGTTCAGTTCTTTCTTCTCACATTCTTTCACTACCTTCTGTCGGAGTTCTTGGAGTTTCCTTTATATATGTCTGCTATCAACACTGTGACATTTGCATATCTTATGTTGTTAAGACTTGTAATTCTCTCAGAATGGCCTCATCCAATGAGAAGACACATCCTTGTCTTTTAGCCCTTTTAGCTAACAACTATGCATTCCATCTTCTTGCAACTGATGTTCAGTTCTTTCTTCTCACATTCTTTCACTACCTTCTGTCGGAGTTCTTGGAGTTTCCTTTATATATGTCTGCTATCAACACTGTGACATTTGCATATCTTATGTTGTTAAGACTTGTAATTCTCTCAGAATGGCCTCATCCAATGAGAAGACACATCCTTGTCTTTTAGCCCTTTTAGCTAACAACTATGCATTCCATCTTCTTGCAACTGATGTTCAGTTCTTTCTTCTCACATTCTTTCACTACCTTCTGTCGGAGTTCTTGGAGTTTCCTTTATATATGTCTGCTATCAACACTGTGACATTTGCATATCTTATGTTGTTAAGACTTGTAATTCTCTCAGAATGGCCTCAGCCAATGAGAAGACACATCCTTGTCTTTTAGCCCTTTTAGCTAACAACTATGCATTCCATCTTCTTGCAACTGATGTTTACTTCTTTCTTCTCACATTCTTTCACTACCTTCTGTCGGAGTTCTTGGAGTTTCCTTTATATATGTCTGCTATCAACACTGTGACATTTGCATATCTTATGTTGTTAAGACTTGTAATTCTCTCAGAATGGCCTCATCCAATGAGAAGACACATCCTTGTCTTTTAGCCCTTTTAGCTAACAACTATGCATTCCATCTTCTTGCAACTGATGTTCAATTCTTTCTTCTCACATTCTTTCACTACCTTCTGTCGGAGTTCTTGGAGTTTCCTTTATATATGTCTGCTATCAACACTGTGACATTTGCATATCTTATGTTGTTAAGACTTGTAATTCTCTCAGAATGGCCTCATCCAATGAGAAGACACATCCTTGTCTTTTAGCCCTTTTAGCTAACAACTATGCATTCCATCTTCTTGCAACTGATGTTTACTTCTTTCTTCTCACATTCTTTCACTACCTTCTGTCGGAGTTCTTGGAGTTTCCTTTATATATGTCTGCTATCAACACTGTGACATTTGCATATCTTATGTTGTTAAGACTTGTAATTCTCTCAGAATGGCCTCATCCAATGAGAAGACACATCCTTGTCTTTTAGCCCTTTTAGCTAACAACTATGCATTCCATCTTCTTGCAACTGATGTTCAGTTCTTTCTTCTCACATTCTTTCACTACCTTCTGTCGGAGTTCTTGGAGTTTCCTTTACATATGTCTGCTATCAACACTGTGACATTTGCATATCTTATGTTGTTAAGACTTGTAATTCTCTCAGAATGGCCTCATCCAATGAGAAGACACATCCTTGTCTTTTAGCCCTTTTAGCTAACAACTATGCATTCCATCTTCTTGCAACTGATGTTTACTTCTTTCTTCTCACATTCTTTCACTACCTTCTGTCGGAGTTCTTGGAGTTTCCTTTATATATGTCTGCTATCAACACTGTGACATTTGCATATCTTATGTTGGTAAGACTTGTAATTCTCTCAGAATGGCCTCATCCAATGAGAAGACACATCCTTGTCTTTTAGCCCTTTTAGCTAACAACTATGCATTCCATCTTCTTGCAACTGATGTTTAGTTCTTTCTTCTCACATTCTTTCACTACCTTCTGTCGGAGTTCTTGGAGTTTCCTTTATATATGTCTGCTATCAACACTGTGACATTTGCATATCTTATGTTGTTAAGACTTGTAATTCTCCCAGAATGGCCTCATCCAATGAGAAGACACATCCTTGTCTTTTAGCCCTTTTAGCTAACAACTATGCATTCCATCTTCTTGCAACTGATGTTTACTTCTTTCTTCTCACATTCTTTCACTGCCTTCTGTCGGAGTTCTTGGAGTTTCCTTTATATATGACTGCTATCAACACTGTGACATTTGCATATCTTATGTTGTTAAGACTTGTAATTCTCTCAGAATGGCCTCATCCAATGAGAAGACACATCCTTGTCTTTTAGCCCTTTTAGCTAACAACTATGCATTCCATCTTCTTGCAACTGATGTTTACTTCTTTCTTCTCACATTCTTTCACTACCTTCTGTCGGAGTTCTTGGAGTTTCCTTTATATATGTCTGCTATCAACACTGTGACATTTGCATATCTTATGTTGTTAAGACTTGTAATTCTCCCAGAATGGCCTCATCCAATGAGAAGACACATCCTTGTCTTTTAGCCCTTTTAGCTAACAACTATGCATTCCATCTTCTTGCAACTGATCTTTACTTCTTTCTTCTCTCATTCTTTCACTACCTTCTGTCGGAGTTCTTGGAGTTTCCTTTATACATGTCTGCTATCAACACTGTGACATTTGCATATCTTATGTTGTTAAGACTTGTAATTCTCTCAGAATGGCCTCATCCAATGAGAAGACACATCCTTGTCTTTTAGCCCTCTTAGCTAACAACTATGCATTCCATCTTCTTGCAACTGATCTTTACTTCTTTCTTCTCTCATTCTTTCACTACCTTCTGTCGGAGTTCTTGGAGTTTCCTTTATATATGTCTGCTATCAACACTGTGACATTTGCATATCTTATGTTGTTAAGACTTGTAATTCTCTCAGAATGGCCTCATCCAATGAGAAGACACATCCTTGTCTTTTAGCCCTTTTAGCTAACAACTATGCATTCCATCTTCTTGCAACTGATGTTTACTTCTTTCTTCTCACATTCTTTCACTACCTTCTGTCGGAGTTCTTGGAGTTTCCTTTATATATGTCTGCTATCAACACTGTGACATTTGCATATCTTATGTTGTTAAGACTTGTAATTCTCTCAGAATGGCCTCATCCAATGAGAAGACACATCCTTGTCTTTTAGCCCTTTTAGCTAACAACTATGCATTCCATCTTCTTGCAACTGATGTTCAGTTCTTTCTTCTCACATTCTTTCACTACCTTCTGTCGGAGTTCTTGGAGTTTCCTTTACATATGTCTGCTATCAACACTGTGACATTTGCATATCTTATGTTGTTAAGACTTGTAATTCTCTCAGAATGGCCTCATCCAATGAGAAGACACATCCTTGTCTTTTAGCCCTTTTAGCTAACAACTATGCATTCCATCTTCTTGCAACTGATCTTTACTTCTTTCTTCTCACATTCTTTCACTACCTTCTGTCGGAGTTCTTGGAGTTTCCTTTATATATGTCTGCTATCAACACTGTGACATTTGCATATCTTATGTTGTTAAGACTTGTAATTCTCCCAGAATGGCCTCATCCAATGAGAAGACACATCCTTGTCTTTTAGCCCTTTTAGCTAACAACTATGCATTCCATCTTCTTGCAACTGATGTTTAGTTCTTTCTTCTCACATTCTTTCATTACCTTCTGTCAGAGTTCTTGGAGTTTCCTTTATATATGTCTGCTATCAACACTGTGACATTTGCAATTCCAATTCGTGCTAAATTCCTTTCTTTGTGGTTCTGTGTATAACCTTTTTTGATTCCAGTTTTCTTAAAAATTCTTCGTTGTTTACCTGCTCCGACCATGGCATTCTCAGCTTCCTACTGTAGAAGCACGCTTCGTTTGCCTCTGGTCTTCTGTTCATCTGCAAGGAGACTGTCTAGTTTTCACTGAGGATTGACAATGTTTTATCTAATTATAATAAACTTACAAGAAAACATTTACTTCTTTCATCAAATCTCCTATCTTTTGGGTTTTATTCGCCATTATGGATTATTCTTCAGAAATTAAATTCTTTCCAAAGCGCGCCCTCACTTCCCGCCACCAAACTAATACTATCAAGCTGCTTTTACACAAGCTCAAACACCGCCATTTTTTGCACAAGTCGGAAATACATCATCCACAGGGCAGTTCTATTGGAACTCGCACGAGGCCAGTGTGGGTTCAAAGATATTGTATTGCGTCAAGAAAACTTGCGTCTGATATCTTTTTTTTTTTTTTTAAAGCAGCTAACCATTGGGTTTGGTTCTATATAAGCAACTCTCTCACACACAAAGTGGACAGATTTTATTTATAAATCAATTTAACGTATCTCTGGTCTGATCGGGCGAGACATTCTTGGCAATAGCCAAAGAAAAATCTGCAATGTTATTGGTCCTGACATGGTATATCTACCTTTTCTATAAATATTTTCATGGTAATTGTTCTGATGTGTTTTCTTTAATTCCTCGACTTCACGAAATTAAGCGCAGTACTGGATTGACTGTAGGTCTATCCTAATATTTTTTTGTCTCTCATTTCTCGCTTTTTGAATTCTCTTCCGGCTTCTAGATTTCCTGTCAACTGAGATCTTCGAAAATTTAAATGCAATGTCAATCGTCGTAATGTGTCCTCTTGAATCCAGTTCCTTTATTTTCGTCTTTCTCCTCAATAAGATTTTATAGGTTTCTTTCCCTCTCAGAAATCGCATACATCTTAGTGGCTCTATCGCCTTACTTGCGGTGTTTTTTTTTTTGTTGCTGTTAAAAAAGAAAAAAATATAAGATGAATTTCATGTTTCTATTTTTTTTTTTTAGAAAGATGTCGTCCCTTTTCCTACCAAGATGTTTGAACTGTCCAGAACATTGTCCTTAAATCAAGGGCTGACACCGACTAATCTATTTTTAATTACTTCGCATTCAGTTTTCCTTTGCGTCTTGCCATACTTTGTGAATTGTATGTTTGACTCCCACTTGTCTTAAAGTGGGTCTTTAAGAAGGAGACACGCTATTTACTAGTGCACTTAAGCGCCGTCGCAACAACTTTTATTGAGAGATTTATGAAACCTGAAAACCCGGTATCCTGATTAGAGAATGTCCAATCCTTGACAGATGGGGAGGGGGAGAGTACGTAAATGGACAAAGAATGCTTGAATTATTTCAAGGAATAAATTACAAAAATTTGGTATATATTTTCCCCCTGGTAGTCCGAGTTCAAATTCCAGCCGGCGTTGTTGCGTTTACTTGATATTAATGGAAGATATTTCGCTAGCCCAGCCAACTCGGAGGAGAGATGAAATTTAATATTATGTGCTCGAGCTCCGGGGGTCGTCCCCACCAGAATTTAGCTCTCCTTTTGGAGAGGCTTAGGGTCATTATTGTAGTGTAGTATTCGATTCATTTTCTATCTGTATGCAGGTTTTTTTCTTCACAGTAAATATGTTGGATCTTTTATATATATATATATATATATATATATATATATATATATATATATATATATATATATATATATATATATATATATATATATATATATATATATATATAAATTTACAGGCTAAATCAAGATTTCCTAAAAATTCAAAGA
Source organism: Acanthosepion esculentum (assembly GCA_964036315.1). Classification (NCBI taxonomy): domain Eukaryota; kingdom Metazoa; phylum Mollusca; class Cephalopoda; order Sepiida; family Sepiidae; genus Acanthosepion; species Acanthosepion esculentum. The sequence goes on along the minus strand of OZ038502.1, from coordinate 6,289,004 downwards.
CAGTCGTACTTTATCGAAAGATTTTGCGTTTTAGGTTTCCAAACCATGCATAGACTGCCTGGCGCCCGGTGCCTCTGTTAGCATTGCCTGGTAAATACATTGTTTTTCAGTTGTTCTCTCACTTCTTTCCCGACGGTTTCCATCAAACGTCTTGAAAGGCAGACGAAGGAAAGGTTAACATAGAATTAAAAACACCTGCCAACACGTCATTAGTCAACGAGACAAGGCAAGGTTCCTTATTTCCATGATAATGGAGCTGGAGAATATATATATATATATATATATATATATATATATATATATATATATATATATATATATATATATATATCTGTCTTTTTTACAAATACTTTCACGGTAATTGCTCCGATGAGCTGCTGTCGCTGGTTCCCAGGCCTCATGACTTTAAGCGTCCTACGAGGCTGGTATCCCATTTCCACCCCATTCACTGTTGAAACTGTTAGATGTAGACGTCTCTTCTACTCCAATAGCTTCATGTCTCGCACCTCTCGCCTGTGGAACTCTCTTCCTTATTCCTGTTTCCCTGACAAATATAATCTCCAACTATTTAAGTGTAACGTCAATCGACATCTCCAGTTGCCTTGATCTATCCACTTCCCTTCTCCACATCCTTTCCCCTTTCATTCCTATCCGCTCTCGCTCCAAATCTTCTGCAACCCACTTGCCTTGATCGATCCACTATCTTTCTCCACATCCTCTCCTTTACCACTCCTATCTGCTCTTCCTCCAAACCTTCTCTAACCCCTTGCGTGCTAGTGGCTTCCAGCCTTGCTTGGGGTGAAAAGCTTATATATATATATATATATATATATATATATATATATATATATATATATATATATATATAAATATAATTATTTGTATTATAAGAGATTAGAACAAAACCATGTAGAAATTGCTACACAATAGCTCTCGTGTTTCGGCACTTCAGGAGATGGTAAATAAGTAATGATTAAATGATTTTTAAGAAAATTTCAAAAGGAAAGTGTTACCTCTTTTTCGAAAGATAACTCCATCTGTTCTTTCTCTCGATTGTGTGTATATATATATATATATATATATATATATATATATATATATATATATATATATATATATATATATATATATATATACACTACAGTTCAAAAGTTTGTTGCCACCCATGGTAATTATTTAAATTGGCCCCAAAGTAGTTGTTTTGTACTTTAAAGAAGAGAAAATTATTATATATGGTTAAAAAAAAAAGTGAGACCTGGTTTTTCATTAGGAAATGCATTTTAAACAAAAATAAACTTTTCATTTTTTTTATTGTATTGCTTTTTAAAAGTTGATGATTACTACCTATGCTTTTTTAAACTTTATGGTAACTGCGTTTAAAATCTTCAAAAATTATCTGAGGTACGTAATTATCCAGGGACGCATTTGTGTACGGACGCAAATGTCCAGGGACGAAATTATCTGGTACGCAACCGTCCTAGAACCAGATATGAATAGACTGTGATAGATAGATAGATCGATCGATCGATCGATCGATCGATAGATAGATAGATAGATAGATAGATAGATAGAAAGAAAAAGAATAGATAGATAGATGGATGTGATGAGCTTTAGGTAAGAGTAGAAATAGATTGCTTTAGAAATGGGTTGAAACAATCGTAGATAGCAGGCAAATCGATCGATGTTAGAATAAATCAATATATGTTTGTGTAAATCGATAAATATTAGATTAATTGACAGCTACTTAGCTTGGGAAGAACTCGTTGTTGAGTTACCGCCATGTTTGTATGCGTGGATAAATAGATGCTTCATTTTAAACGAACATACATAAGTTGGTGTTATCCCTGCCTGACCAGAGGTTTTTCTTGGAAGCTTTACTTTCCTCGTATAGAGGTAGTCTTAATTTAAATATGCGAAGAATTGAGACCATAAATTATCTCCCCTTGACATCGTTGTCCATAATCAGTTTGCGTATCGACTACAATATCACGATTCCCGCAACCCATTAGGTCGCAGTCGGACCACAACCATTGCAGGAGTTGTGTGGCTTGGAAAAGATAGCCTGGCCGATTCCAAGCTGGTAGGAATTCAGAATGTTCCTTCTCCTAGGTTAGTCAACATCCAAGGCTATACGATCAGTCTTTGCAGCTATTTACCCTTAAATGGATTCATACTTTTCCCAACGTAAGTAAATCTAATGAACTCGACTGGAAATCGAACTCGGCTCTCCGATTCCCCAATCCGAGCCGCTATCCATTACTCCACCGTGATGTCTAAGATATACGATTTTACAATACCTTCAGCAGTAAGTGTAATGTTATATAAGTTTATAGGATATTAAACGTTCTCAAGGCGATTGAGATTCCCCACCACCCACCCAATAAAAAAAAAGAATTCTGATGCTTGAACATTTGAGCAGATGTGGGTCAGTGGGCGTCGAGAACTTTTCAGCACCCCCTTGTAAGGGGATCTCATTGCGTACGTTTACTTTCATGGAAATAAATTTCATATCGCAAAATTGGTTTCGCCGTTCGCAGTAGCTTTCTTTATGAAAAACTAACGGAGATTATTTTTATCATTTCACCCCAATCAATGCGGTAGTGCCAGTAGTACGCAGAAGCTTACAAGGAGTGAAAGCGAAAGCGAAGACTGAAGAGGATTGTGGAAAGAATAAAAGCTGAACAGGATTCAAGAAGACAGAAGATGGCGATTGACGTTGCATTTAAATTTTTGAAGATTGTAGTTATCAGGAAAACAGGTAAACGGAAGGGTGTTCTACAGGCAGGAAAAGAAGCTGTTGGAGTAAAAGTGGCGGTTATATTTAACTATTTTAACAGTAAAACGGTGGGACCTATATGCCAATCTTAAATTCATGTAGTCGGCGCATCAGGGAAAAAGTTCGTCAAATCAGTTACCATGAAATATTTGTAGAAAAGACAGAGGGAAACCACGTCACTTCAGTAAGAAAGTGACTGAAGTCGAGATGCCAGGTCAGGATCGATTATATTGCAGATCCTTCTTTGGATTTTGTCAAGAACCTCGAGATGAATAGCAGGAGCACCAGACCAGTTATAGCAGTAATATTCAGTGCACGGTCAAATAGTAGATTTGTAAATGTGCAAGAGGGATTCTGACACGATTCGGTGATCCTACTATCCTTGCAGAAGAAGAAGCTGTTGAAGTGATATAGTTGCTCCTCTTCATGTCAGAGGAAAACGTGAAGCCAAGAAGGCGCAGTGTGTTGCTCTCCAGGAGTCTAGCGATGGCAGGCAGAAAAGTTTCTCTATGGTGGTTAAATGAACTAGCAATTTTAATTTAAAACTGGAAGTTCATTATGGATACGAGACGACAATGAAATCGACGTCATCAACAGGCAATAAAAGACAACAAGACCTGATTTTAACAAACTTGTACAACCGTATAAAAATATTCCAACATTGTACTCTATTATACTACCACATACTGTCGTGCATTAGTCTATCGTTGATTTGATTTTTTTTAATTATAAAAACGTGTATATATCGAGTCCAACTTGCAACCAAGAACAAGAGTACAGATGAGCGCTCATTCCCGTCACAGTATAGACAAACCAGCCTCTTCAAAGTCAATAGCAATTTTTTGGAAGCTATAATCAACAAGAAGGTTGACCACCTCAGTAGGGAGATTCATGTGAGGGACAAACAGTATGGGTTTCGATCGGCTCGATCCACTGCTGATATACTAATTGCCATTACTCACAGAATTAGCGCGGTACCAGACAACAAATTCATCGCAAGGGCGATTGCATTGGATATTTTAAAGGCCATTGACAAGGGGTTACTACACTAGCTCTCTAGATATGGAATCACTGGTAGCGACTTCCCGATTATAAAGTCATCCCTAACGGGTAGAGCCCGAAAGGTAGTTGTTAACGGCCAGTCCTTCGGGGCAAAAGCGATCATTGCAGACGGTATCAATGTTCGTTTTTCGGTTCAACCTGTTTTTCTACTTTACATAAGTGATTCGCCTAAGAGTATACTCCGATCATTTGGGAATACCTATCTTGATTATACACCGTATAAGGGTGCAGTCCGAAACTCGAGATGGCTAGAACCCGGCAACTGATCTCTTTTCTGACCTAGCTCTTACAGCTCAGTGGGGGAAAAACTTTTTGATCCCGAAAGCCAAACTACTAATGCTCCATCATCAACGTTCGAACCCAGAACGTTCATTGCTCTTTCATGCTCTCTCCGCAACTCTTGGATTTCGATCTCGAGTGAAACTCGTACATAAGACCCATCGCTAAAGATGCAGGAGAAATGGTCAGTTGCCTGTACCGATCCAGCAAGGACCTGACACCTCCTGGTACCTTCTAACTTTACAAGAGCCAAATCAGGCCAAACGTGCAGTACCGCTGCCAAATATTAGCAGGAGCTATCAAGTTTTCACTTTCCAGTCTCAATAGAATGTCCGCGTCTTTGTGGGTGACGAATTATTTTCCAACCTTCAATTCCTTTCTAACAGTCGCAAGTATTTAATTAGAATAAAAGTACAGTTGTTTTGAATAAAAGTACATTTGTTTTGAATAAAAGTACGTTTAATTAGAATAAAAGTACATTTGTTTTGAATGAAAGTACGTTTAATTAGAATAAAAGTACAGTTGTTTTGAATAAAAGTACGTTTAATTTGAATAAAAGTACATTTGCTTTGAATAGAAGTACGTTTAATTTGAATAAAAGTACGTTTAATTTGAATAAAAGTACAGTTGATTTGAATAAAAGTACATATTGATTTGAAGAAAAGTACGTTTAATTGAATAAAAGTACATTTGCTTTGAATAGAAGTACGTTTAATTTGAATAAAAGTACGTTTAATTTGAATAAAAGTACAGTTGATTTGAATAAAAGTACATATTGATTTGAAGAAAAGTACGTTTAATTTGAATAAAAGTACATTTGCTTTGAATAGAAGTACGTTTAATTTGAATAAAAGTAGAGTTGATTTGAATAAAAGTACAGTTGATTTGAAGAAAAGTACGTTTAATTTGAATAAAAGTACATTTGCTTTGAATAGAAGTACGTTTAATTTGAATAAAAGTACAGTTGATTTGAAGAAAATACGTTTAATTTGAATAAAAGTACATTTGCTTTAAATAGAAGTACGTTTAATTTGAATAAAAGTACAGTTGATTTGAATAAAAGTACATTTGCTTTTAATAGAATTACGTTTAATTTGAATAAAAGTGCAGTTGATTTGTAGAAAAGTAAGTTTAATTTGAATAAAAGTATTTTTATTTTGAATAAATATATCTTCAAATTGAATAGAAATACATTTAATTTGAATAAAAGTACCTTTAATTGAATAAAAGTATCTTTAATTTGAATAAACAATATCTTTAAGTGGATTAGGGTTGCCTGGCGTAGTAAATAACTCTATGTAATGACTTAACAGTTAATAAACAACCTTATGTAATAGCTACAAAACAACCACAATCTGGTCCATTACTATTTTTAGTCACTATCCTTTAGAATAATTTAAAATATAATAACCGTTAGAATAGCACAATAAACTAGAAATAACTGACCTAGCTACACATGATACTCTAATGGCTACAATATATAAATAGTCAATCTACGACCGAACACAAATGACCTGAAGATAAGCATTCCAGCATGAAAAAGACTGTGTTGCTACTCAATGCTGATGTCACTGTTTATTCTTATATTTACACACGTTCTATCCCGAATATTAAGAAATTTACCTGAAAGAGAGCATACCTAATAAATACATCTTATGATATATATATATATATATATATATATATATATATATATATATATATATATATATATATATATATATATATATATATAATATAATATAATATAATATAAAAGGCTCAGACACTAATATTCATGGTTATAATTTATTATATTGGAATCGTAATCATTCATGAGACCTACAAATGAAAAAAAAAAAGCTTTTTTATTTTTTTGAATTTGTAGGAATGATGAATTGGATCGTGATTACGATTCGAATGTAATAAATTATAACTATGGACAATTAGTGTTTAAGCCCTTTTTATTATATTCTTGCCCTATCCTTGACATTGAGTTCTACCTGGATTCTATTCTCTTGGGAATTTATGTATATATATATATATATATATATATATATATATATATATATATATATATATATATATATAGGCTGTCCATAAAGTTCGTGTGCACTTTAAAAATTTATAACTTTATTTGTATTTGCGATAGAAATAATCTGTAAAAAGGATTAAAAAGAAGTAAATCTATATGTTTTAAGGTTTTATTGAAATTTTATTTAAGTTTCCACATGTCCTCCATCATTAGCAATACAAAGGCTAATACGATTTTGCAGTTCACGGAAAACATTTGCCAACTGATGTACAGTTGGCAAATCACATTAGTTATTTTAGCTATACTTAAAACTAGGTACATTAAATCACATTAGTTATTTTAGCTATACTTAAAACTAGGTACATTAAACTTTATAACATTTAATAATAAAGTTATAAAGTTTTTAAAGTGCACACGAACTTTATGGACACCCTGTAATATATATATATATATATATATATATATATATATATATATATATATATATATATAAATTGTATCCCTTTAACCGTTATTTTTAGTGGATACCCATATTTGAGTAGACGCTCCGTTTATTTATTAAGCAGTATTTAATTTTGTCCACCATGTTGAATATTCAAGAAATTATATAATATATATAGCTATATGAAAAAGTTTCTCAAAATTTTTGCTGCCGAAATGTATATTAAATGTATATGTATATGTCGCTGTGTGTCTGTATGTGTGTGAGAGAGAGAGAGAGAGAGAGGGTTAATATATATGTGTGACTTTATGCGCGTGTTTCATATTGTCTGGCATTTGGGGGGGGCGGCTAGGGGTGGGGGCACGGAGGTTGCGATTATCATTTGTATACAAAATTCAAAATAGCGTACCTTTCTGTTTGGTTTGACTGACAGCCATATGTGGCATGTTTGACCTTTGAAAGTTTGTAGCGGCTTTTTAGGCTTCGATTGGCGCCCTTCTAGATTCGGTAATTTAACTTAAGGAAGTCTAAAATTGGCCAAAATAATGAAACGACGCAGCTGAAACAAACACATAGACACACAGACACACGCACACAGCGACTTACACAGAAACAGTCACACAAAGACAGACTCACACAGAAAGAAACAAACGCATATACACGCACTAATGTTTAGAGAGTCACAGTTAACTAGGATATTTGAATATTTATATAAATCTTTACTCTTGTAAATTAAAACTTGGTTTTTACAATGATGTTCACCCTGTACAAGGCCCAAGAGTCACTCGAAGTAGAGAGCTATGGGTTGATTGATTTAATGCCGAAATTTAATTTTCTTGGGAACCTTGAAGTAGTAAAATATATACGTTATTCTGCTTTCACACTTGAATACATGGTAGATGATACTCAGCTTTTGTGAATTTCTGTGGACGTGATTACTAGAGGCGGTAATATGTGTGTTTTGTGTTGTAGTTTTATTGAAGTTATATTTTGGAATACAGTTGGATTTCTTTAAGAAATTGTAGGATATTATCTGGATTAATGGATTAGGATATTATCTGGATTAATGGATTAGGATATTATCTGGATTAATGTCATGAAAGAGTTGGTTGTTTGATTTTGTTTAGCGACATGTCAACATCTGCGGGTTATTTAATGAAGAAATCTAAATATTTTCTACATAATTTCCTGCTTTCAACTACAGATATTTTGAACATAATTTATACTTTCAGAGTAAACGTATGTTTTCTCATATATATATTTATTATTTAGATATTATGTACTTTGTAGATAAAATGTATTGTTGAAAATTTTACTATAAAATGCATTTTTATATTTTTTTAGTGTGGCATTGTCATTTTGCGAAAAAATGTCATCTTATTATAAAAATGTACTATTGTTTTGGTGTAGAGGTTCACTATTTGCCTATATTTGCGACCCTAACAGGTACTACCACCCAGGGTCATGGTGGACCTGAGAACAACAGCAATTAAAATGTGGTTTCACATTCCTCAAAACTAGAATCTCCCGATCTTGCTGCCAGATGTAGTTTATCGTCATACTCAGGATGGAAGGTTACAGACTAAGAGGCGCTGTTTATGGTAATATGTAGAGAAAATAAGTGTTACCCTTAGTCTTGAACAGGTTAAGATTGTAGTTATTGGGTAAGAAACCTCTTCGGAGTCGATACCAGAAAGTAACGGTTATTGAACTTGAGAAACCTATTTTCATGAACAATTGTTTTAATAGAAATGTTCTATAAAGTTCAATCGTCAGCAGTACAAGCTGAGTGGTCTATGAATGTTGAATATTTCCTTATAAGGAAACGGCTAATATTACCTTTACCATTCGATTTGTATGTGAGTCAATATTTGAGTCAATATTTAATTTATCTACGTCCTTTCGCATACTAAGTAAATTGACTTAGGCCATCTTCGCATGCGTTCTTCTTAGAAAAATGTGCAAGGATTTCTAAGGATGAGGTTACCGTAATGGTTCTGAAAAAAAAAACTTAAATTGTAAAGTTTTGACATTTTGAATTTCTTTTCTGGCACCTCTTTTAACAAGCCTTAAATTTGTTGCATTTAGTAAAAAAAAAAAAATCTGATCCCCCAATTTTAAAACACCGAGCCCTGTATTAAGCACTTAAGAGTACCATTTATTTCGGGGCCTGCTTAAGACCCTATCCTTTCTTTTTATTCTTATGTTAAACATAAATTAATCTTTAAATAACTGAATATTCGTAAATATCCGTCTAAAATGTTTCAAGATAGTTTCTTGTCTCCTATCCGCCTTCGGGTCAGATTTCAAGTGCCTCGTACTTGCTCGGCCCCAGAATTTCATGTAATAAAACGCTGTTGCCGATTTGGATTGCATTTATTTGCTTAACGGCATATCAACACCTTATGGGTTATTTAATGCCGAAATTTAATTTTCTTGGGAGCTTTGATGCAATAAAAATATGATATATGTTATTCTGCTTTCACAATTGGATCTATGGTAGATGATACTCAGCTTTTGTGCATATACATGTTTGTGTGAGGGAACCTCGAAGTGTTGTAATGGTTAGCAAACGTTTCTCTCTAGATTAGCTACAACTGTCATCTTCATGGCGCAGTTTTTTCCCATACATAGGTACATATTTCTTTTTAGTGTTTACCTATGTATGAGAGAAAATTACGACTTGAAGATAACAATTTGAATTGGTCGAAAGTACTTGGCAAGTGTCTTCCATCTGACAACAACTCGAATATAAGGATCTTATTATTTAAGGAATTGAGAGTAAGTTAACGTCTCATTAAGTTTTGTTAGCGAAGTGATTTCACCATTAATAACTTTAACATTGCTATTTAATTCTTTGTATAAATTGTTTCTTTATTTATATATATATATATATAAAACATTTCCGTTTCTCATTCTTGCAATACCGGATGCAGGTTTTAGCTCACGTCCTTCTACATTCGGTGGCTAGAACTGACCGCAGGTTAGCCCACTGGTGCACCGGTCTTTCGCTTGCGGTTTGGCTTGAAATTTGAGTGCAATGCCTATTCCAGTATAACTAAACATCAACTTGGTAAATACAGATATTGAATTGTAAGGAAATCCATCAAGTGACAATTGAATTTATTATTTAGAAATCAATCCACGTGTGAAGGATCCAACTAGGGATTCGCGTATCTCTTCCTGCTCAGTTCATTAGTGATATGATGTTCCGGGATCAATGAAGCGAGATTTGTCATTTACACACACCGTGGCGGATGTGTCTCATAGGCCCCATTGTATTTCACTGAACTTTATCTCGTCACGTGGTTGAGAAGTGATTAGTTAGTAAAGACAAAGGAATTTTGTGCCTAGAAGGGTTTCAAGGCGGACGATGGTCGTCATCGTCAAAAAGGTAGATGTTTGCAGCCATATTGCAAAGTGTCGTTTCATTTAATGGAATTAGAAGTGACTGCGATAATTAGCCTGGGGTTTATTGAAGAAGAAGAAGAAGAAGAAGAAGAAGAAGAAGAAGAAGAAGAAGAAGAAGAAGAAGAAGAAGAAGGAAGAAGAAGAAGAAGAAGAAGAAGAAGAAGAAGAAGAAGCAGACCGAAGTCGATAAAGAAGGAGAAAAAGAAGAAACACACTGAAGAAGAAGAAGAAGAAGAAGAAGAAGAAGAAGAAGCAGAAGAAGAAGAAGAAGAAGAAGAAGAAGAAGTAAAAGCAGACCGAAGTCGAAAAATAAGAAGGAAAAGAAGGAAGTTGAAGAAGAAAATGCTACCTTAACAAGAAGAAGAAGAAGAAGGCAGAAGAAGAAGAAGGCAGAAGAAGAAGAAGAAGAAGAAGCAGACTGAAGAAGAAAAAACAATCTGAAAAAGGAGGAGGAGAAAAGGGAGAAGAAGAAGCAAGCTGAAGAAGAAGAAGAAGAAGAAGAAGAAGAAGAAGAAGAAGAAGAAGAAGAAGAAGAAGAAGAAGAAGAAGAAGAAGAAGAAGAAGAAGAAACTAAAAAAACTGTGCAGAAAGACGAGAAGAAAACAAAGAAGGAAAGGCAGGAATAACAAAATTGGATATGCAATTTGAAAGGAATCAAAAGAAAAGAAAAGAAGGAAAATATAATGTGGAAAGAAAGAAATAAAAGCGGAAGGAGGGAAAGAAAGAAGAAACGTTAGAAAGAAAAAATACAATGAAGGGAGCATATAGGAAGAAGAAAGACAGGAAAATGACAAAGTGAGGAGAACGAGAGAATGAAAAAATACAGAAAGAAAGAATACAAGTAAAGAAGGAAATAAGACAAAAAAGAAAAAAAGAAAGCAAGGAAATAATAAAAAAGAGAGGAGGAACCTATGAAGGAAGGATTAAGACAGAGGAAGAAAGAAAAAGATAAAGAAAGGAGAACGAGAATAAGATTAAAAAAGACAAAGAAAGAAGGAAAATATGAGAAAGAAAAATGGAAGACGCGGAATGATAAAAAGAAGGAAAAAGAAAAAAGAATGAAAGAAGACGAAGAACAAAGGAAACGATAAATGAGAGAAAGACAACGCAGAAAGAAAATGGAGGAAATATAGAAAGAGAGAAAAGAAAGAAAGAAGAAAAGAAAGAAGAAAGTAAATCAAAGAGAGGAGGAAAAACAAAGACAGAGAATGAAAGAAAAAAGAACAAAGTAAAAGAAAAGGAGGAAAGAAGGAAGATACAAACGAAAAAAAAGAAGGAAATAATGAAGATAAATAAATGAAAAAAGAAAGATAAAAAAACAAAAATAAATTAAAGAAAGAAAAACTAAAAAAAAACTGGAAACGGAAATAAAAATGAATACAAATAAAGAATGGAAAGACAAAGGAAGGAGGAAAGAAGAAAGAAAGAAATCTGAAAAAAGAAAGAAAAGAAAGAGATAGACAAAAAAGAATTCATAGTGAAATGACAGAAAGAAAGAAAGAAAGAAAGAAAGAAAGAAAAAAGAAATAAAGAAAGAAAGAAAGAAAGAAAGAAAAAAGAAAAAGAGAAAGAAAGAAAGCCCTCTAAAAATAAAAAATAAAAAGAAGACAGTTCCACAAAAAGGTAAGGTGATTTTATCTGACACCATGATTTTAAATCCTAGAGAATATATCAAAAGAATGAGACAGACAGTTTCTAAAGGGGTGGGGTGGTAAGGAGCAGGATGCGAGTGAGAATCGGGGGGATCACCGGATACATGAAAAGCAGTGTTCGTGATTTCCTTGTTCTTTGAGAATTAACGAAACTGTCACGACTTTCGTTTCGTATAAGAATTTCCATCGTAAATAATTTCAAGTAGAATTTCAAGTGGAATTAGTTTGTTTAGAAAGACTTCTGATTTTTTTTTTTTTTTTTTTTACTCCTGATTCATTTAGTTTCACTTTTCTCTTTTGGATAAACAGAAACCGGACATACTTTGGTCGGGAATTCTTTTTTAGCATCAATTCTTTTTTTTATTTATAAAATCCATTTTTAAAATAATAACACCTCTTTTACTGCGACTCGCCAATGCCTAGGCCCCACAGAAGCAATTGTAAGTAATTTTGATGACAACAACTCTAATATAAAATACAGAAAGAACATATTTCACTCCGAACTAGCCTGACTAATTCATTTCTGTTCCGTTAAATATCAGAAGCCTTACATGATACAATCTTTGTTTTGCTTTTTATTGAAGCACGGTGGATAGCGGTTCGGATTGAGGAATCGGAGAGTCGAGTTCGAATTTCAGTCGAATTCATTGCATTCACGTACGTGTTAATACCCTTGGGAAAGGTATGAATCCATCTTTTCTCCCCCTAGCTATGGGCTAATTAGTAAATCATTATTATCTCAAAAATGTTTACAATAGAGTGACATAGACTGAATCGATGGATAGTGAGAGACTGAGAAAACATACACAGAGGGATGGATAAAATAACGATAGATAAGCAGAGAGAGAGGCAGGGCCATATAGCCTTGGTTGGCAGCCAGTTTAGTAAGAGGAAAACTCTGAATTCAAACTAAGTACTGCCTTTTAAGTGGCTAGAAGAAGGTAACTTCAAAAACAAAACCACCTGGCAACTCGAAGAAAGGAACTACCCGACCACTTATTTCGAGCCGCAATAGAAAATAATGGCCTCTTTGGGCTTTTAGTACAATGGTTCGAACAAATACAAGCCTGGTAAATGGTACGGCGCCGGGGACCCCACCCCCTCTGATGTCGGACCACTCATCATTGTAGCTTCACCACATTGTCGATCATGGCTCTCCATGATTTCTCACTTTCCCTGCCAGTGCTTGTTTTGCTATCCATTTACACAAGCTCTTCGTGTAGGTTACTCGTCGCTTTCCAATGTCCCTCCTGCCTTCAATACATATGAGTTTCAAATTTTCCAAGCCTTCTTTCCTCATTATAAATCATTTATTAATTCGATATATTTTAATTAATTGCTTCAACGTTATTTTTAGTGGATATCCATATTTGAGTAGACGCCCTGTTTATTTACTAAACACGATATTTATTATTTCCATCAAACGGCATGAATATTCGAGAAATCATATTGGAAAAATATGCGTACTTATATATATATATACATATATATATGTGTATATATATACATATATGTATATATATATATACATATATATGTGTGTGTGTGTGTGTGTGTGTGTGTGTGTGTGTGGTGAGACTAATACGTTCTACACACTTTCGTTCCAAGCACAGCTATACACAATGGAAATGACCGAGAACTTTATAACTTAGTCTGCATAGGCGCAGTGGTCGAGGTTCAATCTCTACGAAGTGCCTACTCTGTGCGTATTTTAGCTCTGTTACCATAGCAAAAGTACCGATCATTTGTGATGAAACTTTGTATATATATATATATATATATATATATATATATATATATATATATATAATAAATGCGAAAGTCACTGTGTCACACTTTTTCAACTTAAAGGGACATAACTCTCTAACTTTCAATAGCTCATTTCAAATTTTTTTATAAATACTGTTCTCAAATTACAGTGTTTCAAAATAATATTTTCGGTTTTTTCAACTTTACTCCTAGAATCCGTAGCCCAACATATCATATGATTTTGGAATCAGGCCGACCAAATTTTAAAAAAATTCCAGGCCGGATTCGAACCCGCAATCCTGCGATTGTTTTCTATGATTTTTTTTTACGTGTTTTTCTTGCGACGAATTTTTTTGTACGATAAGAATTTTTATAACTTGGAAATAAATTTGGGAATAATAAATTATTTGCGAAATCCAGCGAAAGTCACCCATGAAATAAAAATAATTGTTTGTACGGAAAGTAAGGACCTACGTACATCAAAATGTCTTTAAATTAAGTGGCGACAGAAGAATTATTGTTAGGTAAACTTAAATATTAATGCAATATTTAAATGCAGTGATCAGTTTTGAGTTCTTCTGTAGTTTATTGTTGCCTATCGCATCTACTCCTAACTATTGTCATGAAGGCCCATTCAGGATCCCTCCGCAGGAGCTTAAGCTAGTTGCACACACACACACACACACACACTTATATATATATATATATATATATGTGTGTGTGTGTGTGTGTGTATTTGTGTGTGTGTGTGCGTGTGTGTGTGCGCGTGTGTGTGAGTGGGTGTGTATATCGTTGTGAGTATTTGATTCACAGTGTGAACTGATGTCTTTGGCTGTATGGTTCTGCGTGGATGTGTGTGCGTATGTGCGCTTCCAAAGGCGTGTATGTATCTTTGCACATGTATGTTTGCTTGCATGTTGCTTTGCATGCGTACTTCTGTGTGTGTGTGTGTGAGTATTTACGGATGCGCTTGTGTCTGTTTTTCTGTGCATGTATTTAGACCTTTTCGTGTGTGTGTATATCTGTATGTGTTATTGCGTTTCTGTTTGTGTGTGTATGTGTGTGTGCAAGGCCGCAAGTATATGCATACTTATGCACGTATATCTATACATGTATCAGTATTTGTGTGCGTGCGTGCGTGCGTGCGTGCGTGTGTGTGTGTGCGTGCGTGTGTGTGTGTGTGTGCGTGTGTGTGTGCGTGTGTGTGCGTGTGCGTGCTTTCATTTATTCTTGTGTGTGTGAGTTTGTGTTTGTGTCTACATGCGTGAGTAGGTGTGTGCGCGTGTAGATGTGTATCAGTGTGTCTGTACCTGTGTGTGTGTGTGTGTGTGTGTTTGTGTGTGTGTACGGGTGCGTGATTATGTGTGTGAACTTTTGTGCGTGCATGTAGGTTTGTATTTGCGCTCGTTTGCAAATGTGTATGTATTTATGATTGCATTTCTGCTTGTGTGCATGCGTACCTGTATTTGCATGTGTCTGCTGCCCTGTTGATGCCTCTATATGTGTCTTTGTACATATTTCCGTATGTATATATGTATTTATGCGCGTGCGTGTGTGTGTGTGTTTTGCATTTGCGTGTTTGTTCTTGTGTTTTTCTATCCGTCTGTGTATGCGTGTGGAAATCTGTGCATATATGTACATTAGCTGTTTGTGTATTGACGTGTGTTTTTGTGGGCATCTGTTTCTACGTATGTTTGCGTACGTACGATTCAGCAAGGATTTCTATGCGTGCGTATGTCTTTGTATACCTTTGGGTGTATTTGATTCTGTGTATCTCTCTACGTGTGTGTTTGTGTAAGTGCTTGCATTTCTTTATGTCTATATGGATTTCTGTGTGTGCCTGTGCCATTTGTATTTCTGTTTACACATATATGTGTGTGTGTATCGCTGTGCGTGCATATATATTTAATGTGTGTATACTTCCATATGTGCTTTTGTGTTTCTCCTTCTACATGTTTGATTTTGCGTCTCTTTCCGTTTGTGTTCATACATTTGTGTGTTTTGGTGTTTCAGCGTATGTGCCTATGCATTTCTGCATGTGCATATGTATATGTGTATATTTGTATGTGTGTGTGTGTGTGTGTGTGTGTGTGTGTGTGTGTTGTGTATCTACAAACATCACATAATCTAAAATGAAAGAAAGCCTACAGTGAAGGCAGAACAAGACCAACAAATCGAACGGAGAATTCAAAATCTCAACTGGATGATTAAATAATTCGATCTATCGATATATCGGCCTTTATCTTTGAACTAAATACAAAAATCGATGTGTTGAACAACTTCAATGGGCAAAGCTCATTATTCCTTGCTTATGTTACGGTAGAAAAAAACAATCGCAAATTTCACTCATGAATTATTAATTCGATCAGCTTAAAACGTTCAGTTTTGCAAATCCTTTTCCAAACAAAAGTAATCGTTAATCGCTATGCTGCCACAAGCCAGGAATCTTGAAAGGCTTTGGATGACACTGGAGAAGCGAAGTTAAAAAGTCATTCGAATGTTAAGGTCGAATATGGAATCTTAGCAAGAAGAAACGAACACGTGGAGTCACAGAAATTGGTTCGGAATTCAAAAACTATATTGCTTAAAGAATTTTTGCAGTTCTCAGAGAAAATAAGAAATGCTGATTTAGCGTATATTTTCGCGTATAAAACCACCTATAAATTTCAAAAATCGCCCTTAAAAATGAGGGTTGTCTCATGTTACAATTCTAAAAAAAAAGCAACCTTAAAGTCTAAGTGATGTTTGAATAAGAGCACTAATAAAATGTTTTACATCCCCTACAGAATATATATATATATATATATATATATATATATATATATATATATATATATGTTTTTGTTATAATATATATATATATATATATATATATATATATATATATATATATATATATATATATATATATATATATATATTTATGTGTGTGTGTGTAATATTTATTTTAGGATATTAAAACAAACACATGTTAAAAATCGCTACACAATTGCGATCGTGTTTCATCTCATATCAATGCGTCTCCTCAGGCGGTTGTAAATTACTGGCGACTCAATAATTTACAATCGCCCGAGGAAACGTTGAAACGCGATCGCAATTGTGTAGCGATTTTTAACATGCGTTTGTTGTAATATTTTACAATAAATAATATTCTGCTCAACTCTGTATTGAGCCCTCTTTTAAATTAAATGTTACGAACGTTGGAATAATTGTACTTTATTCGTTCTCATCTTATATATATATATATATATATATATATATATATATATAAAGAAAACTCGAGAAATATAAGCAGTCAATTGCTGATATCTCCTGAAGAGTGGACAGATGGATCCGTCTACGAAACTCTGGAGTTAAACTTTTACCTATATATATATATATATATATATATATATATATATATATATGTCTTAAAATAATTGTCGGACTTTGTCCATTTCATAATGTGTGGCATACATTTGGATACGCCATGAGCAGATATGAATGTACGTGAGAGATTCATGGAGTATTGAAGTTAAAGACAGTAAAATCGACCTTGCTAATCGAACGCTCCTCTGTGGCCGAAACGGTTAAGGCACGTCAGGCTATATGATACATATATATAGAATACAGGTTCGATTCCTGTCGGAGGACGAATATTTTCTATGAAAATTTCTCGGACATTCAAGCCGGTAAATGTTGCTTAATACTGTTTATTATAAACAGAGTATTTACTTAAATACTTGTATCTATAAAAAGAATGTTAAACATAAAAATGTCTTTATATATATATATATATAAAGACAGGCTTCGTTAAATAATTTAGACATGTTCTGTTTACTTATTCTCGATAGGATCCTTTCATATTCGCGGAATAGTTTGGTTATTAAATGACGAGAGGAAAACACCATGTTGGCTAATATTGTAATTACCCCGTGTACTTTCGCCATAGCGTAATGTCATCATCAGGGTATTGTTAATTATAGAGTAAGTATTTAGGGGTCATGTTTTTTTGGGTTTTTTTGTCTAAATTATTTAACGAAAACTCTCTTAATTAAAATATGCTGCCGAAATATACGCATTTCATTTATATATATATATATATATATATATATATATATATATATATATATATATATATATATATATATATATATATATGTATGTATGTATATATATATATACTAGCAGCATGGCCCGGCGTTGCCCGTGCTTGATTAAAAAATCGTACGACTCATACAGCAATCGCTATCACTTGACTTAATATTTTTGCCTTTCCTTGCCTTTAAAGGAGTGCCATTTGCCGTGCTGATGTTGCTACATGCCTTACTTCTTGCCTATCTCACACTGCGAATTTTCTAAGCTCTATACTAAACATTAAATCTGTTACGAAAAAAGAACTAAACAAAATGAACACAAAACGATCAGCTTTAAAAACTGGAAAAACCGAAGGAAAAATGAATGTTAACAACAAATACTTTTTCACACCAAAACCAGTTCTGCGGGATCAGAATCAACGTTGAGTTTAAGCAAGCGAATGAGACAATTGGAGTAAAGTGCCATGCAGATTTAAATTTTTCCCACTTGTGACGAATGCAGCTATCGATTTTTTTTGCATGCTAGCATGCTAGTTAACATTCGTGTCAGTAAGCTGTTGGCTCTCACGCTGGCCAATAGAATCTTCCTGCCTATTCGTGGCAGCCAGCTATAGGCTCTCACACTGGCCATTAGAAAATGGCCGCAAACTACATAAAAACTGCCGTAGAAGCATGAAAAAATCGATTATTTCCACTATCGATGGGAGTTGGGAAATGCAAAGTCGGTCTTCACCTTCCCACTAACTTGGAAAATTGCGACCGTGCGACCGTGCAACCGTTACACACACACACACACACACACACACACACACACACACACACACACACACACACATCCTGCCTTTTATATATATATATATATATATATATATATATATATATATATATATATATATATATATATATATATATACAGAGTGCGATGAACAAATTGTCGTCTGAATTACGCAAAAATGCAAATAACGCTGACAATTCATTTGAACAGATATCTTTACCAAAATTACACAAAAATATCTTGAAATACGAAAGAGTAAATTTATTCAATAAAATCGCCATTGGCTTCAAACACGGCCCCAGACAACTGTAACTCTTTAGGACGGTTTCCTTGTTTAAGTTGGTGAATGCTGCCATTATCCTTTCCATCAGTTCAAGGAGTTTTATTGGTGTTTTCGCTCAATCTTCCCCATAGATAATAATGAAGCGGGTTGCAGTTTGGGCAGAGTTAGGTGGCCAGGTGTAAGGCGTGATGTGCTCGGAGAAATTGTCTCCAGCTATGATTCGGTTCTCCTGCTTGTGTGATATCATTCAGAGATCTGTTGCCAGACATAGAGTCTTCCAGCAGCCACCCTCTTGGCCCAGGGCAACATTACCTCCTCAAGGCATTTGATGTAGGCCTCTGTGTTGAATCTTAAGCCGTCACCAATAAATTTGAGAGTTATTTTCTTATCAGAACGATCAGAGTGAGTTTTCCGTACCTCGTAATCACCATTAGACTCATCTAACTCATTCCGAATCCTCTGCATTGTCCTCAGTTTGACACCAAAACACTCTGAAATATTCCTATAGGATCTTCCGGTATACTCTTTCCAAATTTATGGCGGAGCGAACTGCGTCATGGTGTTGTTTTTTTCTCACAAACGGTGCCCAACTGACCCTACTATACGGTGTAGTCGACAAACGCAAACAACGCGCATGCGTGAAACTAAAATGGCGACAATTTCCCATCACACCCTATATGTGTCTGTGATATAATATAGTTTTAAAGTATGCTATGCTTATAGAGTAAAAAAAAATCAATTGAGGATCCTTCTGGGGACTTTCGACAAAAAAAAATGTGGCTACCATGTTCTGACATGAGCCCAGTCGTGGATTCATGGTGACGAGGTCTACACGCGCACAAGATTCTACAAATAAATGCTATATGTGGACAGCGACTGGGATGGCACTGTTGAACATCTCTTCAGCGGCCATCAGGTCTCACTTGTGGAATTGATGTCACCTCGAATCCGTGTATTTGATCGGGTGGCGGGGGGAATAGAGATTATGCACAATAGAGGAAACCCCACCTCAGTCGTTTCAGGCGCCTTTTTCGATCCGTTTTGAATACTTACATTCGAAAATATCTGTACAGAACGAAACTGCCTTCTTCTTACGTTCCATCAGCACGGCTGATGCTAACCGCCAGAAAAGTGACTCATTGCACGTTCTCGGACTAACGTTTTCAGCTGACATGAAATAGGAAGATTATATTGAATCAGTTGCAGCTGAAAACAGTTGGTTCACTCTGGCGTGCTAGACAAATCTTCTCGCCAGAACCTATTTCACATATTTATGAATCTATAACGGTAAAAGACAATAGGAAAACTGTATTATTAGCCGACGCGTTTCGTCCAATGCCGACTTTTTCAAGGCGAAAACGAAATGAATTTATTGAAAACAAATGAGCTATTAACAACAAACAAAATGACCTTAGCAACTAGAATAATTTAGAAAACGCTATTGTATTCATATTGTCGACAGAAAATTACGTACTTTCACGTGTAGAAATATTGTTTTCCTTATTCTCTTATTTTCTTTTGATTTCTTGATATAGTTGTGTACGTTGGCTTGAAAGTACTTGACGTAATTTTACAGGTTTCTCCAGGTTAACTGAGAAATCTTTTTCATATTTATGAGTCTACCATTATACTTTCCTTGAAATATTGCTGTCACATCTAATCTGGTGCTCCTGTTATATATTTATAGATTTTTGGTAAAATCATAAGAGGAATCTGCAATGTTATTGATCCTGATCCAGCATCTCGACCTCAGTCCCTTTCCCACCACCGTAATGTAAGTTCCCTGCGCCTTTTCTATAAATACTTTCATGATAATTGTTCTGAGGTCGGGAGGTTTGCCTGCTCTTCCGTCTATACTCTCACTTTATGGGAGCCAGATCAGTCCGAAAATGGAGTACCGTTGCCATATTTTGGCGGGAGCTGCCCAGACCTCACTTTTTCCAGTCTTGATGGACTTCGAAAGCGTCTCCGACTCTCTGTCGGAGAAGAATTATTTTCCACCCTCCAACCTCTCTCTCACAGGCGGGCTGTAGTGAGCCTCTCACTGACCTATCGCTACTACCATAGAAAGTGCTCGGACGAACTGCATCTCCTGGTTCCGTCGGGTCTCACATTCACCGCTTGGATCCGCCATGCTACTTACATATTAGCAAACTACCAACATTCCCTCCGTATCCCATCGACAAGAAGTTCCTCTCAAACAGCTCCTTCCCACGAACCACTGCCCTGTAGAAGAGGATGTTTCCCCGATCACTGCCATCTACAATCTTGACCTGTTCAAGTCTATCGTTAGCTTCCCTCTTATCCATATAAACTACCTCTTATCGTAACCCTCTACTTCGAGTGGTACCCGGTCCTTGTACAGGGTGAACCCTACTATTAAAAAAATAACTTTCCACTTTGGTAGGTAGACTTTATGAATTTAAGCGCAGTACTAGATTGGCTGGAAGGTCTCATCTGCTTACTGTTGAAATGGATAGGCATAACCGTAAGTTCTATGCTAACAGTATCTTCTATCGCACTTCTTGCTTGTGGAACTCTCTTCCGGCTTCTTTCTTCCCAGTCAACTTTGAACTTCGAAAATGTAAATGTAATGTCAATCGTTTTCTTCTGTTTTCTTAATTCTTGTTCTTTTATTGTTTTCTTTCTTTAATAGCAGATTTTCTCATATTCTCTAACAATCAGTAACCCCCTTGCATCTTAGTGGCTTTATTGCCTTGGAGTGAAATGATTTAAAAATAAATAAATAAACCGCATTTTCATTAAAACATCTATTTTCTAAAGTTATTTATGCTAATTCTGCTTGAATTTTCTTCTGGGGACATTGACTTGAACA
>OZ038502.1:6242649-6262649 GCA_964036315.1 Acanthosepion esculentum | reverse complement strand
GCCTGCAATATAGAAGATCCTGAGAGGGAATCCACTGCTTGGGATCCACATATGTGTAGGCGTACAATTCATGAAGATACTAAGATCTTCCAAGAACATTCAATGAGTTGGGCAAATGTTAATCGTGCAGCTAGGAAGAGGAGAATAACTGATCCAGCGATCCATTAATCCACATGTGATAAGTGTGGCAGAATATGTCACTCCAGTGCAGGCCTCGTTAGCTACAGGAAGAGTCATCTTGTTATACCGTTGACAAATTACTATCAGAGCTACGCTTTGAAGAACTTAAGGTGCGACGTGTGTCGGAAAGCGTGCAGAAAACGCTCCGGTCTCACCTGCCATATGAAAACTCACGAGCAAGCTGAACAATATTTTTCATAACAAGACAAGCCCTTTAGAAAATAAGTTAGTTTGCCACGCCTGCAACAAATATTGCAAGTCATTTGTTGGTTTCAAAACTATTGTCGTTCTCACAAGAACTAAAATATTGATCAAACTTTTCAGTCGGTAGCAATCATGTATACATATGTATAAATGAATAAAGACAAAAGGAAAACTTATTTTAGACACCTCTGAGGGATTTTATCAAATGCATTTTCCCTGACAAAGTCCTTAAGAGGACAAAACGCTTCGGCTAAGAAAAGTTTTATTTTTATATATATATTTGTATATTTAGGCACCAAATTTTCTTTTAGGCATGTCTGACTGAATAAATTACAAATATTATGTCTGCTTATTTTTATCCTAATCCTTTCATATTCACGAATATTTTTCCGAATATTACAATTAACTAAGGCAAGAAATACACTGTAACAGTGAAAATTACTTTTGTGCAAAATCTGAGTATCATCTACCATGTATTCAATTGTGAAAGCAGAATAACACATATCATAGTTATGTACAAAACATATAAACAAAAGCTGAGTATCGTCTACCATGTATTCAAATGTGAAAGCAGAATAACATATAACATAGTTAAGTATAAAACATATGTACAAAAGCTGAGTATCATCTACCATGTATTCAATTGTGAAAGCAGAATAACATATATCATAGTTATGTACAAAACATATGTACAAAAGCTGAGTATCATCTACCATGTATTCAATTGTGAAAGCAGAATAACATATATCATAGTTATGTATAAAAACATATGTACAAAAGCTGAGTATCATCTACCATGTATTCAATTGTGAAAGCAGAATAACATATTCCATAGTTATGTATAAAACATATGTACAAAAGCTGAGTATCATCTACCATGTATTCAATTGTGAAAGCAGAATAACATATATCATAGTTATGTATAAAACATAGGTACAAATTCTGTGTATCATCTACCATGTATTCAATTGTGAAAGCAGAATAACATATATCATAGTTATGTATAAAACATAGGTACAAATGCTGTGTATCATCTACCATGTATTCAATTGTGAAAGCAGAATAACATATTCCATAGTTATGTATAAAACATATGTACAAAAGCTGAGTATCATCTACCATGTATTCAATTGTGAAAGCAGAATAACATATATCATAGTTATGTACAAAACATATGTACAAAAGCTGAGTATCATCTACCATGTATTCAATTGTGAAAGCAGAATAACATATATCATAGTTATGTACAAAACATATGTACAAAAGCTGAGTATCATCTACCATGTATTCAAATGTGAAAGCAGAATAACATATATCATAGTTAGGTACAGAAACATATGTACAAAAGCTGAGTATCATCTACCATGTATTCTATTGTGAAAGCAGAATAACATATTCCATAGTTATGTATAAAACATATGTACAAAAGCTGAGTATCATCTACCATGTATTCAATTGTGAAAGCAGAATAACATATATCATAGTTATATACAAAACATATGTACAAAAGCTGAGTATCATCTACCATGTATTCTATTGTGAAAGCAGAATAACATATATCATAGTTATGTACAAAAACATATGTACAAAAGCTGAGTATCATCTACCATGTACTCAAATGTGAAAGCAGAATAACATAATTTTTGTTACTTCAAAGCCCGCAAGAAAATTACATTTCGATATTAAATGACCCGTAAGAAGTTGATATGGTATTAAACAAATAAAACAAAATATAGATTTATTAGTGCCTTAAAACGTACAGTTTAAAAGTAAAACTTGTGATAGCATGCCATTGATTCTATGTCTATCTTTTGATAT
Source organism: Acanthosepion esculentum (assembly GCA_964036315.1). NCBI lineage: Eukaryota > Metazoa > Mollusca > Cephalopoda > Sepiida > Sepiidae > Acanthosepion > Acanthosepion esculentum. The sequence goes on along the minus strand of OZ038502.1, from coordinate 6,260,447 downwards.
TTATTCTTATTGTCCTTTTGCAGATATAACTTATCTGAATTTTTTTACATATATATCAATATATGCATGAATGGATGGATATGTGGTAGAGTGGTTGATACGTTTCAACCTATGAGGCACTGGTTCGAATCTCATAACGGTCGTTTTTGTTCTTGATGTTACCGTGTGGTACTTTTGGAGTGCCTGAAAAATCATACCAAGCGTTGCGCCAAGCGTGGTGAGTGAATTTGGGTCGACTCAGAAGCCGTCGATGGACCGAGCTTGCATGAAGTTTGAAGTCATCGTGGTTTGACGGTGTTCAAACTGCCGATGAGGCCTCTTCCTGGTAACCCTAACCGCTTAGCATAGTTGCAGTACAAGCCACAGGTGGGCTCTTTGGGTGTCGAATAGTCATATACATGCCTGAGCAGAGATTGAGTTGCCATAGTAGAAGACGGGGGTGATCAGTAAATAATAGTAGCCATCTATAATTATGTATGTAGTCACACACACATAGATGAAGAAACAGAAAAATTATGTTGGTATCCAAAGAGAAGAAAGAAGAATATGTAGCACCTGAATGAAAATTGTGAAGGTATAAAAATGATCAATAATCTGAAATAAATTGGAATCGAGAGAAAAGTCATATCAGAAAAAAAGTCGTAAAGAGAGAGAGAGAATTCATTTTCCTTTGACGGTTCAATTGAGTACACAAGAAAATGTATATTTTATTGATCCGTGGAGAGGGAAATACTAAATTCATTTTTTTTTGGGGGGGGTAGGGGTTTGCTTTGATTTTTTTAATATATTTTTTCAGTCTCTATTAAATAAAAAAATCTATTTCTTTCACAAACATTCTAAAAAATTACAAAAGTAAAAAGAATTCATATCTCTAATTATTCTTCAAGCATAAGACATTTAAATTTAAATTTAATTTCCCCATTTTTTTTTCTTTCTTGAAACGATTTCATTCTCGAAAGTCTGATCATTTGTTTATTTTTAGTTTTTTTATTTATTTTTTCCCGCGTTTTTCGCTGATATTTATAAAGAATTAAAACGAAAAAAAGATATAATGGCGTACCGCCTGTTGTTTTTTTTTGTTTTTGTTTTTGTTTTGTTTTCTTAGAATGATGTTCGCTCTGTACAAAGCCCTAAAGCCACTCGAGGTAGACGGTTTCAGAGTCAGAATCATCACCCCAAGCAAGGCAATAATGCCACCAAGACTCAAGGGGCCACCCGAATTGAAAGAGAATGAAGGCTTTAGAAAGAACTGAAAAACCCAATCCTAAACAGGAAACAGAGGATAAAGTACTCGTGTTCAAAAGACCAGAAAGCAGTGTGACCCGGACGATAGCTATGCTGTATTTATGGGGGGGGGGGATAGCGTACGTGCGTGTGGTCTGAAGGTTTCGTTCGAGAATCATACAGACTGTCCTCACTCGAACTTAATCTCGGTGTTCAATTTGATATTTATCTATTGCTCTATAGCCGATACCGAGAACTTGGAAGCACAGTGGATTAATGGATAAAGACTCGGATTAAGGAATCCATTACATTCACTTACGTGCTAATACTCTTGAGAAAGATATGAATCCTCTTCTTCTCCCCTAGCTATGGGTAAATAGCAAGACAGAATCGGTTCTAGAGCCTTGGATGCAAAGAAGAAAGAAATGGCAAACTACTGCTTTGAAAAATATGCTTCGTCATGTATCGAAAGATACATGATTGCCTAAGCGTGTGTCACGCATGGCACATAACTGACTGAATAGAAACTGTGGTTTCGAGCCCGACAGGATCCTGGAAGGATGTTCCAGGCAGACTCAACCAACTGTTTCGTCAAATAATCTATGCTAAGCCGATTACTTGTTGTTTTGAATGAGAGTTGAGATAAGGCAAGTTTTTTTTCTAAAATCTTCAACCTTCATTTTTCCTCATATGGCATTTAAGTAAAATGGATAAAACCTAAACAGAGTGGTTTCCTTTCTCTTAAAAAATATAACTGCCTATGATTAATTTCTCTGTTACTGTTGTCCTCCTGTTCTTATTTTGTTTTTAACCTTGTGCATTTCTTCTTTTTTTCATCTAGAAATGTTAAAAGTGGCTCTTTGGACAAAAGATTAGTTCATGTTTTAAGGTAGATGTCTACAAGAGTTTATTTGCAAGTAACCGTGAGTAAGATCAAAAAGGACGCTGGCACGTGTGTGAGATTCACGTACTGAACGCTTTCAATGAGCGGGACTTCACGAGAATACGAATAAATAATATATTCTATAAACATCAGCCTTTCATAGACATTTTAAAATAGTATTCTCTGTATGTTTTATTCAATGCAGGCTATTTCTTTTGTATAATAAGTACATCAATTTGCATATATATATATATATATATATATATATATATATATATATATATATATATATATATATATATATATATTGTAAATAATATTTATCATCTCATTGGGATGTTTTTTTTAGCCAACACTTCCCTCCCGAGAGGATGTGGTATTATGGTGTATGGAGATTGATTGACGAGGATGAGTTTTTATGGTTAATGAGGAAATTGTAACGAGTGAATGGGTCGTGAATCCGATTAGCTAGGTATAAGATAGTGAAGACCAGCCTCAACCCATTCCCCCTTTTCGGCCTTGTGCCATACTTGTATTAATTTACAATAAATTTCAAGAATTACATCAAGTATTTTGAGTCTTTCCTTGTAAGGAGTGATACATAGAATTTTGGTATTAAGCATTAATATTTGTATTTTTTCTTTTAATTTTAGGATAAGTTGTTGCACATCAGGATGGAAGTTATGCATAAAGTCTCAAAATTTCGTGTTTTTCTTGTTTTCTTTTACATTTCAAATTTAAATATACATGTAACGTATCAGTTACATCATATGCAGAACAGTTACTTCCTCACTGAGCGCCTCATACTTTCGGCCTTGTGCCATATCTAAGCTGCCCTTAGAAAACCACCACCAACATATACAGAACGGTTAAGATTTTCTCCGCTTCATTGGGTTCATTGTAAACAGTGAAAGAAAAGCTGTCAAGTAATGGATGAAAAACACACACTCACCCTAACCCTGAAATGGAAATCAATCGGCAATATGATGAATCTTTCCAATTCTACAAATTTTCGTTAGTTAATATCGAGCAAAATAATCAAACTTTCACTTTTAATCGTTGATTTTTTTACTAATATGCAAATCTGGTTTCGATAGATTTGGTGGGAATTTTTCTATTAGTTCAAAGTTCAAATCGCATCCTCAAATTAGGCTTTTGATTTGATTATCAAATGTTATGAATCCTCGGGAGTGGTTCCTGGGATTCATTCACCCCACACCGTTTTTGTCGCACTAAAGCACGGTAAGTACTGAAATCATAAGGTCATGGGTCGCATGCGGTTGTTAACACATGTGGTCCGGATTCAAACAAGGTTAAACAACAACAACAACAACAACAACAATAATAATAATAATAATACTAATAATAATACTAATAATAATAATGAAAAACATAGAATACTAGTTGTCATGACAGCTATGGACGCCCAAATTTGAAGAATGGCGCAACACAGTATTTTTGTTCTGACTTGATCCGTTGCAAAATTAAGCTGAACCTAGTAAAAGATTTCTATCAGTATTCACTCAGTTCAACCTATTCTGGCACGGGGTTTCAGTTCTAGAGCACTCAATGAGAATTAAAACTCACTTGTTTAAGTAGTGAGGCTGATTTTGTTTTCTATATGCCGTATAGTAAATAAGTATACCTCAGATTTACCTATCTATCTATCTATCTATCTATCTATCTATCTATCTCATTCTGTTCATATCTTTCTATATATCTCCCCTCTCTATATATATACGTGTGTGCGTCTGTGTGTGTGTGTGTGTTTGTGTGTGTGTGTAAATAAAGGGATGAATTTTTTATCAAATCTATCTATATGTGTGTTTATATATTTGTGCATATATATCTTTATATCTCAGCTTATTCGTATCTAGCTGTCGATCTATGAATATATCGAGTAAAATAGGAGGAGGTGCTGTAAAATTATCAATCTCCCCAAAAAGAAATGCAAGCGTAATCTTCAATTCTTGGTCAGCTAGTAATATATTAGGACTGATTCAGTTTAGTAACATTTATACAAACAGCTAATATATACATACATTTTTTTAAATCGTTTCACCCCAAGCAAGGCGGGAAGCCACTAGCACGCAAGGGGTTACAGAGAGTTGGAGCTAGAGCAAATAGGAGTGATAGAGGAAAGGATGAAGAAAAAGATAGGGGATAGATCAGAGCATCTGGAGACGTCGATTGACATTACATTTGAATAGTTGGAGATTATTGCTATCAGGCGAACAGGAAAAGAGGAGGAAGTTCCACAGGCGAGAAGTGCGAAACATGAAGCTATTGGAGTAGAAGAGACGGCTACATTTAACAGTTTCGACAGTGAAAGGGTGAGAGCGAAATGCCAGCCGAGTTGAACGCTTAAATTCATGAAGTCTGGGAACCAACGAAAGCAGCTTATCGAAGCAGTTACCGTGAAAGTATTTGTAAAAAAGACAGAGGGAGGCGACGGCACGTCTGTGAGAGAGCGACTGCAGACGAGATGTCAGATATGTATATGTATGTGTGTGTATGTATGTGTGTGTGCGTGCGTGTGTGTGTGTAATGGCGTGTTCACATCTACCTATCCCAAAACCAAGAGAGAGGCATGTAGCAACATAGCCATTACAGTGAGAATGTTGCTTAAGAGAAGTAAGACTGATCATCAAATTCCAACGATACTTGATTTATTAAGAAGAAAAATAACAATGGCGGTTTTACGAAAGATATTCAGAGAATATAGTTCTTAGTTTTCCGTCATCACAGTTGACATGACAGACAAGCACGCCAAGCATTAATTTTGATGTCATATGTTTTTATATTCCTGACAATTCTGGTTTATGTTGACCGTCTTTGTGATAAGATTAACAGCTTTGTTGCAGCGATCGGTCCCTATACAGCCAACTGCCAATCATTTCACGCCAGAGGATCAAGTACAGTAAAAGAAGAGGCGACACTTAAGAGAGAATTTCAAAGAAAAAGAAAAGAATAGCAGAAGATTTAAAAAACAGAAATGCGTGCAATGTCTGTTCATACATCATAAAAACGAAAGCGAAAATGAAAGTAGATTTTTAAAAAGCATTGACTATCTTACGTATACCAGCAAAAACATATCTATCTATGTATCTATCTATGTATGTATCTATCTATCTTAGTCTCTTCGTAAAGTATGGGCTGTACTCGTGAGAACATTTTTTTGTATTTCTTTAAGGCATGGGCTCCCAGGAATCCCTTCAATGAGTCTACTGGAATCGTTTCCAACCAATCTTAGGGCTCCAACTACAACAGGGATTGTTGGTGTTCCCATGTGCCACATTTTTGAGATTTCGATTTCAAGGTCCATGTATTTTGATAGCTTTTTGAAAATCTTCAAAGATACAATGCAGTCTGCAGGGAGTGCCATATCAATAAGGAGGCACTTTTTGTCTTTGCGGTCTCTGATCACGATGTCTGGGCGATTAGCTTTGATTGTTCTGTCTGTGTGTATTGGGAAGTTCAATAAAATTGTTACAGGTCCTATCTCCGTTACCGGGCCTAGGCGGTGTTCATACCAACTTTTTGCAAATTCCTTTCCGTAGAAGTTGTAGATTTTCCAAAGCTGATATTAACCCTGTCATGCTGTGTTTTATATTCAACGGGTGCCATTACCGTGCAACTTCATACAAGATGATCAATTGTTTCTGGATATTTATCACAGAATCTGCATTTTGGGCTAACACAATTTTCTAGTATGTATGCTTGGTGATTTCTATTTAGCAAGCATTGGCCCAGTGCAGCAAGGAGAAAACCTTCGTTTTCAGATTTTAACCCTTCACTACGTAGCCACTGATGGGTACGGGATTTTTCTACATCAGCTTCTTCGGTACGGGCAGAGTATTGGCCATGAAGCGGTTTATCTTGCCAGTGTTTCTGTATCTGGTCGGTTGCATTTGCCTTTGATTTCTTTTCCAGTTTCACTTGCTGTATTGTGATTTACTTGTATTTTTGCACCTATTTGTTGGCTTCTGGTAGTACTGAATAAATTCGCTTACTACTTTCAAGTTCTTTGAAACATATCATCATCCAGTCTTCTTTAGTTTCCAGGTATCTTTGAAGGCCAAATCTTTAAAGTTTATTATTAATATTACATTTTAAATATGGTGAACACCGTCCTGGGTATAACGATAAACTACATCCAGCAGCAAGGCCTCTGATCAGGAGGTTTTGAGGAGCGTGGAACCACCTGTTAACTGCTGGTATTCCCAGGTCCATCCTAATCCGGGGTGGTAGCACTTGTTAGGGTCCCAGCTATGGGCAAATAGTTAACCCCGAAACTGAGGTAAAAATCATTATAAAAGTGTAAAAATAGGTTTTAATACCAGAAATACATTGTAAAAATTTATTACCAGAAATGAATTTTTTGTAGAAAAAAACTATTACTAGCAATTTAAAAAAAAATATTACCAGCAATACATTTTTTTAAATAATATTACCAGCTATACATTTGTTTTTAAATAATATTACGAGCTATACATTTTTTGACAAAACAAAATATTACCAGAAAAAAAATGTTGTCGGCATTAAATGACCCATTGAGGTTGATATGCCGTAAAACAAAATAATTGGATGTATTTATAGAAAAGGCACAGGGAAGCTACATTACGCCGGTGAGAAATTGACTTAAACCTAGATGCCAGGTTAGGACCAATAATATTGCTGATTCTTTGAATTTTATTTAGAACCTCTAAATATACAACAGTAGGATGTACGAATGGTAGACTTATAAATATGTAAGATAGATTCAGAGGAGAACAATTGGAGCCGGAAATAAGTTCCACAAACGGGAAGTGCAATAGAAAAATGCTGTTAGAATAGAAATTACGGTTTCATCTAGCCATTTCAACTGTAAAATGGTGAGACCTAGCCGCCAATTTAGTACTGCGCTTAAATTCAGAAAAGTTTGTCCTAACAGTTTCCATGTAAGTATTTATAGAAAAGGCAGAGGGGAGCTAAATTACGTCGGTGGCAAAGCGACTGAAGCCGAGATGTCAGGTCAGGACCAATAATATTGCTGATTCTTCTTTGGATTTTGTACGTGCGTAAGTTTTGTAGATATTCATCAGGGTCTGTGCGTACGTGTGTACTTCCCTATCACCCACGTCCCCTGCGTCTATACAACCAGCCACCACACCCATAAGTACACACACATGCATATATACAGATAGAGCCTATATATACCGGCTGACAACTAGTACTTCAGTAGGCTTCGCCCTCCAGGCTCCTTGTAAGTGAACTTTTTCAGTATCAGTTTCTAAGGACACAATCAACCCGAAGGAACTGAGCAGTTGTCACTTAAGAACGCAATTCAACTAACTTTTTTCTTAATTCCTTTCGCTGCCCATTTTCTGAGAGTGACCACTTTTTCGTAAGAATCTATTTCCAGTTGGCTGTTGGTATTTTTAGCAGGAAGCCAAAAACAGGAAGTGGAGATATTACTGAGGGTCAGTTGGGAAAAAAAATGGTCGACGCTGACACAAAGTTTCTAACACACTCGATACGTACGCGCGCTCGTATGTGTTCGTTGACACGTATTTTGTTTCCGTGCGCTTGCACGTGCTCCAATCTCTGTACGTATCTAAGCGTACAGACACATAAGACACAGGCTGCAGATAGATAGATAGATAGATAGATAGATAAGGAAGAGACTGAGATAGATAGATAGATAGATAGATAGATAGATAGATAGATAGATAGATAAGGAAGAGACTGAGATAGATAGATAGATAGATCGATCGATAGATAGATAGATAGATAGATAGATAGATAGATAAGGAAGAGACTGAGATAGATAGATAGATAGATCGATCGATAGATAGATAGATAGATAGATAGATAGATAGATAAGGAAGAGAACGAGATAGATAGATAGATAGATAGATAGATAGATAGATAGATAGATAGATAGATAAGGAAGAGACTGAGATAGATAGATAGATAGATAGATAGATAGATAGATAGATAGATAGATAGATAAGGAAGAGAACGAGATAGATAGATAGATAGATAGATAGATAGATAGATAGATAGATAGATAGATAGATAGATAAGGAAGAGACTGAGATAGATAGATAGATAGATAGATAGATAGATAAGGAAGAGAACGAGATAGATAGATAGATAGATAGATAGATAGATAGATAGATAGATAGATAGATAGATAGATAGATAAGGAAGAGAACGAGATAGATAGATAGATAGATAGATAGATAGATAGATAGATAGATAGATAGATAGATAGATAAGGAAGAGACTGAGATTAGATAGATAGATAGATAGATAGATAAGGAAGAGACTGAGATAGATAGATAGATAGATAGATAGATAGATAAGGAAGAGACTGAGATAGATAGATAGATAGATAGATAGATAGATAGATAGATAGATAGATAGATAGATAAGGAAGAGACTGAGATAGAGAGATAGATAGATAGATAGATAGATAGATAGATAGATAGATAGAGATAGATAGATAGATAGATAAGGAAGAGACTGAGATAGATAGATAGATAGAGATAGATAGATAGATAGATAGAATAGATAGATGTAAGGGTTTCATTTTGCAGCAAGTATTTACGACTCACAGTGAGAAACTGTAGAGTCGAGTTCGAATTCCTGTCGGGGTCATTATATTCAATTACGCGCCAATTCCTTTGGGAAATGTATGAATCCATCTCTTCTCCCTCCTGTTGAATAGCAGGACAGACTTGGTCCTGTAGCATTGGCGGGAAAATCATCTACATAGTCAGTCATGCATAGAATGACACATGATCACCCAAGCATGTTATCTATGGAACTTAACTGAGTGATTTATAAACAAAAAGTAAAATATCGTTAAATTTCAGAATTTTTAAATTTAAGAACGCTCTTAAGCATACATCAGGCTAACTGTATTTTTACACACACACACACACACACACACACACACACATACATATATATATGTGAGACAGAGAGGGAGTGTGATTGAGAGAGAGTGGACACTGAGGACAGCACCGTGTGGCGACAGTCTCTCTTTTATGCTGAAATGCAATCTTCAGGCCATGTGTAAATTGTTCAATATTCAATTTAGGTTAAAAATGTAACGAGAGTTTTCTTTTGTTCTCTGAAGATCGCGAAAGAGTGAAATCTAGGGTTTCAAACTACATATATATATATATATATATATATATATATATATATATATATATATATATATGTATGTGTGTGTGTGTGTGTGTGTTTGATCATTTACCCTAAGAAAGGCATCAAAGCCACTAAGACTCAGTGTGAAATAGCAAAAGAAAAAAAAGCATTGTTAAGGAAAAAGTCCAATAAAATAAAAGGAATTAAGAAAACAGGAGATAGCTATTGACATTGCATTTAAAAGTTTTGAAGACCAAACAATCCTTAACAATGCTTTTTTTACGGTTCCAACTGTAAAATAATAAGCTCTCGCCGCCAATCTATTACTGAGTTAAATACATAGAGTCGTGGTATTATAGAAGAAAGTTAATCAGAATAATTACCATGAAAGTATTTATAGAAAAGGCAGAGAGAAGCCACATTACGCCGGTGGGAATGTGACAAAAGCCGAGATGCTAGGTCTTGATCAGTGACATTGCAGATTCTTCTTTGGATTTTATCAAGGGTCTCTAAATATATAGCAAGAACACCGGATATATATTCACTAACGCGTAATTACCCCCCCGCCCCGGGTATGGGTTAATTAATAGCATTTTTTTCAGTAAGTTATCTAAAAAAAAAGAAATTCTTACAATGGAAAAATATTTTCTGTCTTTAAATAACCAGTAAAAAGGTTGATAAGCCGTAAAAATCAAATCAATTAATTACACAAAATTGAAATATTTAAAGATTTTTTTACATAAAGCTCAACTTTTATCCCGCCCAATTCCAAACGTGTCATTCCTAAAATAGCGTTACTTTGACGATGGGTTTTACAAGTATGTGGCAAAGAGTCACAAATATGCCATTGTTTTAAATCGCAAGTGTTTCATTATGATCAATAGTTTCTACTTGTACAAGATAAGGTAATTTTAAGGAGACAAAGAGAAAAAATGGGGAGTACCCGTGTCTCATGCCCTTTTCTATTTTTGTGTATTTATTGACTACAGAAGGATGCTGAGAATACCATGGATGGAATATGCGAGCAGCGAGGACGATTTAAGGTAAATGGGAATATAAATAACACTTGTTCTTAGAAAGGCACATAATGAGGGAAAGAAGGTTTGGCGAATCAGCCACTCACATGAACGAAGGAAATATCAAGCAACCTAACTAACGAAGGGGGTGGATAAAAGAACCGGAACTAGAATGGATAATAAAGAGAGAAACATTGCTTAAAGCTACAGAAAATAGGAGACTAAGGAGGACCATAATCGTCCACGTTTTGAAGGGACAGAGAAAAACATTCTGTAACCTGTCTAACGTGGTTGTTCAAATGGATGTGAAAAATTGGAATTGGGAGACAAACATTACTTAGAAGAACAAAGAATAAGAAGAGAGATGATGTGGAGGACCATGATCCGTCACATCCTGAAGGAACACGGCACACGGAAGAAAAAGATGAGCCCGAATTTGATATCAAATTTCTTGATATACCATCTTTTAGGTGTTCTTCTTTAGATAACGAGGCTCACCAACACGACATGGGAATATTTTGTATTCTGAATTGGTTGCTTTCAACAGGAACTTAGCAGACCGTGAAATATTGTCCTTCCATAGCAAAAGAACTACATTTTCAGGTCAATCAACAGACTAAACGAGAACCTATCACCTTTCAAACCAAAGAAAAGTGGCGTTTTTAAGTGGTCAGTCTTGAAGTTGAAAAAAATTGCAATAGATAAAAATTAACATAGAAATGGCTAAACTCTTTTATTGACATGTAAGTAACCCACTATATATATATATATATATATATATATATATATATATATATATATATATATGTATATATGTATATATGTATATATATAATGAGGGTAACCCTTCCGGCCTGGCAAGTGACCTTAACTAATTAGGTTTGACCAAGTGACCGGGAACTGGAGACAGATTCGAGTTGTTTAAATGACTAGTTTCCGCTGTTATTCAAATGTCCAGTTGTCAACACCCGACATTTTTGAAGAAAGGTATATAAATAAATAAATAAATGGGTATTCCTGACATGTTTCCATGGTAACAAAAACTGCAATTACACATGTTAGAGGATAAATCTGATTTTTTTTCCAAATACTTTGATACCAAGGATTTTACTCGCGAAAAGAAGAAAGTGGTCTCAGTCAGAAAATAATTACCACTGAGACGTTTTTAAACCCCGACAACCTGGCCTTAAAGCTTCACTGTAATTGCTAATCATAATAAAAAAAATTTAAAAAATAAAATAACTAAATAAAATGCCACTCTTTCATTCAGTTTGACTGGTGGAGGTAAATTTAAAAGGGAACATTATTGACGAGATTCAGTGCCACAGTTCCAGGTTAATGACACTATTAATCTATTTATATGTATATTTTAATAATTTCACACCAAACAAGGCATTAAAGCCACTAAGACGCAAGGGATAACTGAGTGGTAGAGAATATGAGGAAAAAAAGCTATTAAGGTGAGTGAACAAAAAAGAATAGGAATTAAGAAGGCTGAAAATAACATATGGCACTGCATTTAAATCACTGAAGATGAAATTTAGCGGGAAAGCATGGGTCCGGAAGAGTGTTCCTCAAACGAGAAATGCGATAGAAGAAACTATTAGCAGAGAACTTACGGTTACATTTAGCCATTTTAACTGTAAACCAATCAGGAAATTACAAATGTAACAAACCTCGTTGTTTAGTTTGCAAACACTTAATAACCGATAGTGTATTTTCTGTACCCAACACCAATATCAAGATACACCCACCTCACCTCACCTGTGATAGACATAACATAATCTACTATTTATTCTGCACAATATGTCCCAATAGTGGATATATTGGTGAATCTGGAAATAATTTTAGATTTCGCTTCAACAACCATAAACTAACCATACGTCAAAACAATCCTTATTCCCCCATAGCTGAACATTTAAATCAACCAGAACACTCATTAGACAACTGTAAATGTTTATTGATAGATTCAGATTTTAGTTCCACATACACACGCAGAAAAAAAGAAAAATACTGGATTTTAAAATTAAATACATATAAACTAGGGTTAAATAAAGACTTGGGAATTTTAAATCTTTATAAATATTTCAATAGTTAAACAAAAAATTTTTTTTAGATATATTTAAAAAAATCTTTTAAACAACATCTAAAATATTACTACAGTTAGATTTGCGTTAGAAATATTCAAACACAGTTGCATTCCATGTCACGTGACGTCCGCGTCTCGCGACGGACGCTACTTAATGTAAACAAACTTCTGAAAACAGTCATTTCTGATGAAAGATCGGGGCCGATCTGAAATATCAAATATATATATATAAAAAAAAAATATAAATATATACTTTCACAAAAAAAACATTCAATTTTTTTTTTAATTTGCACCTTTTCAGTTGTTTTTTCTATATTATATACATATTAAGAAAGTATACGTGGCTTCTCATTATGCTATAAATATATATATATATATATATATATATATATATATATATATATATATATATATGAAGAAATATAACTCTTAAGGTGCGCTATATTTATGGGATAAAGCACTCAATATCAGAGATACATCGTATGTAAATATAAATATAAAAGTGAACATTGAAGTCAACACACAGAGGCGACAGGCTGTTCTCATGATCTATCTCTGCTATTGACCCCTTTATCCAATAAATATAGCACACCTTAAAACTATATTTCTTCATATATATATATATATATATATATATATATATATATATATATATATATATATATATATGAAGAAATATAGTCCTAAAGTGTGCTATATTTATGGGATAAAGTGCTCAATATCAGAGATAGAGCGTGTGTAAATATAAAAGTGAACATAGAATTCAACACTTAGAGGCGACAGTCTGTTTCATGCTACATGCAATCGTCAGGCCTTACGATTGCATCTAGCATGAAACAGACTGTCGCCTCTAAATGTTGACTTTTATGTTCACTTTCATATATATATATATATATATATATATATGAAGAAATATAGTCTTAAAGTGTGCTATATTTATGGGATAAAGTGCTCAATATCAGAGATAGAGCGTGTGTAAATATAAAAGTGGACATGGAACTCGCCTGACGATTGCACTAGCATGAAACAGACTGTCGTCTCTAAGTACTGACTTCCATGTCCACTTTTATATATATATATATATATATATATATATATATATATATATATATATATATATATGTATATAGTGGACGTTCAATTCAGTTGCCTTAATTAAGGCGTCTTGCGTATAATCAGTTAGGTGAAAATTGGGATATTTTGAATATATTGGCTATCTTCCTTATCAGATAACGTTAAATAATTTCAAATGTTGTTTTCTTTGCTTCCAGCATCGTTCTTAAATACCCAACACTGCAATAGCAGACAAAATCAAGAGCAAACGCGTTGCAAGATTAAATGAAACCCGATTGAGGATTTCCTTACAGACAGATCAGTAGCCAGAAATTTTTCAAATTTAAAATTTAGCGTTTTTCCACTATCTGCGTTTTCTATCGATGCACAATTCTAACCGACGATTTTGTTTAAATTTTGATGGGAAGGACAGTAATTTGTCCACTTATCAAGCGGTAAAAATTAGCAACTTCGAATTTAAAAACTTTATAAATGCCTCCAGTTGCATGTTTATATTTTACATCGGGACATTTAATGTTAGAGAACTCGTGAAAAAAAAGAGAAGGAGGAGTTATTGGCCCAGGACGTTGATAGTTATAAAATTGCAACAGAGATAGGAATCTGATCTCACCTGTAATCCTGCTGTATCATCTCTGTAGGTTGGGGACTGGCTTTTTACATTCAATGCCACAGAAACCAAACTACTTGCATTTCTTTATAGCCGATCACCAGTCAGGATGAATGGATGTTCCTTCGGTGAGGTCTCGTGACTTGATCGCCTATTAGGCGTTAGATCGGAAGGGAAACACATACATACGATCCATCGTTGAAGATGCCGGGAAAATGGTCGGTTCCCTTTATCACTCCAGTAACAACTCGGCCCCTCCTGTGTCCTCTACAAGAGCTAGATCAGGCCGAAAATGGAGTATAGTTGCCACCGAAATCCGAAGTTGCATTTGAATAGTGAAAGATGTCTTCCAAAAGCTAAACACAGTATTAAGAAACAAGAAAATGTCGTAAGAAACAAAGAAAAGCATTGAACTGCTATGTAAAGCGTCAACGTGTTCTTGTGGGTGACAAATTCTTTTCCACTCTGCAACCCCTTTCCCCACAGACGAAATGTCGCAAGCTTGTCGTTGCTCTGTTGCTATTTCCAATGAAAGTGTTCAACCGAACGACATTCCTTAGTTCCTTCAGTTATAACCTTCACGACTAAGACCCGCCATGCCACGCCTATTTTTAGAGAACCACCCTCATTCAGCTGGTGATATGAATGTTCCACAGTTTCTTCCCGCAAGTCGCTGCTTTGCGTAATTTCTACCATATATTGTGTGGAGTGACCCATTCTTCACTTTCCAGTCTCGATAGAGTCCAAAGGTGTCACCTCGTGGGTGACGATTTCTTTTCCACCCTACAACCCCTTTCTCACAGACGAAATGTTGCAAGCCTCTCGCTGCTCTATCGCTATTTCTATGGTAAGTGTCCAGACGAACTACATTCCTTAGTTCCACCAATTCTAACCTTCACGGTTAACACCGAGCCTGCCACGCACACTGCGGCAAACTGCCATCATTACATCCGTATTCCGTGAGAGATAAGTTCCACACGAACAGCTTTTTCCCACTGCTCTGGGATATTTCCCACTGCCAAGGCGATATTTCCACGATCACTGCTATCTTTAAACTGGGTCTAAGTTTAACCATTATCTACCCCATATATCCGCATAAACTGTGTCTCTTACTTTGTAAACCTCTACCATGAGTGGCTCCCGGGCCTTGTACAGGGTTAATCTCAAGCAATAAAAATATTTTTCAAGAGCCAAAATCAAAGGTGAACTTGATATTATATCGGAGTTAGACCGCAGAATAGCTTTAGAAATGGAAGTTCAGCTTCCTCAAAGAATACCAGGATGTAAACAAAGGAATTCTAACTACCACACAGACAGCACATCAGTTCTTGACAATGACTATGAAAGTCGATAGTACTTGAGCAAAAATAATCAAATATGAACTAGACAGACAGACCTAGTCGGTTCTTTTGAATATAACTTGTTTGGCGATACTAGCAGTATAACCCGTTTTCGACCGGCTGTTTCATTACTGGGAATTTTTGCCCTTCAATTGGAAAGTTTAAAGTCAGCCCACCCAAAAATCAATATTAGTAACAACAATTTCGATGCAACTGATGCATATCCCAAAATGGGGGGAGGGAGAATAACAATTTGAATGGCGGGGTGGCCCTGAAAAAGGCAGTTTTTGCATTCTCAATCTTGCAAGGAAGGAACCTCTTCCATGGACCGTCATAATAATAATATACGATAATTTTTTTTTTATAATTCTAATAATCTTTTGCGTTAGATTTCAAATCTCTAAATTGTTTGTATGCTGTTTTTTACAGACATTAAATTTTGCCTTTAATTTTTGCAGAAACTGTAAAAAATCAGTTTTTTTCTATTTTTCACCTTCAAGGTTGTAATTTTTTCCAGCCAATTTGGACTCAAAACCGGCCCAAAGAATTATCTATCAAACAAAAAAAAAGTTCATAGGATTCAGGTGAAAACTGTGGAAACGCATAAACAACATCCGATCACGTACACACACATTTTAAGGTTTATATATATATATATATATATATATATATATATATATATATATATATATTCTTTTCCTAAGGTAATGGATTTTTTATTCATCAACACGACAGATTTTAATCACTTTAAACCTTCTTTTTAGTGGATACTCATATTTGAATAGACGCCCCATTTATTTATTAAAGAGTTTATTTATTTATTTTCGTCTACCGGCTAGAATATTCGAAAATTCTTATTAAAGAAGATATGCGCTCTCCAGTAGGACTCGAACCTGCGTCCCTCTAGGCAGAGGGAAACCGTCGCTAGATCCGACGTTCCGTAACCGACTCTGCCACCGAGCAGCCTTTTTTTTAAATTTTTGTCATCATTACCAATAGATATCCATAGATATTGAACCAACAACCATAGTATACACATTGAATAACTACATTGAAAGAACAATCAATAAAATGCTATCATTCCTCCTCAAAATTGAAGAGCTTGCCCGATCCGTAGCATTTTCGTGGGTTACAACAAGACAGGGACATTTAGAGAGACCTGATAAATGTTATTTATAAAGTTGCTGAAGATGAGAAAACAACAATTTTCGGTGTGCTTTCAAGTCGAAATACCTCTCATGACTTTCTTTAGATTTTTGGCCCATCAAACAACATACACTCCTGATCAAAAATTTAAGACCACATGAAATTTTTTTTATAAGAGACTGTTTGTCATGGATACATTATAAACTTTTTCTTACTTAAGGTTACTAATTCTATAAACTAAAAGGTTATGGAGACAAAAAGTTATAATCTGATCAATTTATTCAGAAATGGACATTTTTATAAAATGAGGCGTTTTACACTTGATCAAAATTTATATGACCAAGGGGTATAAATTGTTAGATCTAGGGTAATTCCAATGTGTTTAGTTCAGTTAGAGATTACCAATCACTGTGTAAAGGTGTCAGCATGCCAAACGCAAGCAAACTTACCGGAGTTGAGCGTGCTCGAATTCTAGATTTCCATAATCAAGGTTTGTCACATCGGGCGATCGCAGCTAAGATAAATTGCAGTAAAACTGTGATTTGCAACATTCTAAAGGACAGTGCGAATTATCGAAACGCAAAGTCTACTGGTTCTCCACCCCACCCAATTTCTCCGGGATTGAGTAGGAGAATAAGATGGGTTGTTGTGAAAGCCAGTGAACATTCTTCTAGTCAAATTAAGGCAGCCACAGATGCTGATTGCAGTCCAGCAACCATCAGACGACACTTATGACAAAAAGGCATGGTAAATAAAAAGCGCAAACAATTGAAAATGTTTGGGGATGCATGGCAAGAGATCTTTATCGAAATGGCAAACAATATTCAACAAAAGATGAACTTCATGAAGCTATCTTCAGAAGCTGGAGCAATATTCCTTGCAGCTTAATGGAAACACTAATTTCTAGCATGCCCCGAAGAATTTTTGAAGTCATCAAAACCAGTGGAGGTAGAACTCATTATTAGATTTGGTTGTTGAATGTTTTCGTACACTTTTCGTACAATTTCGTAGAGATTTTGTCTCTTGTCTTATAATTTTGATCAAGTGTAAAACCCCTTATTTTATAAAAATGTCAATTTCTCAATAAAATGTTCAGATTATAACTTTTTGTCTACATAACCTTTTAGATTATAAAATTGTTAACCTTAAGTATAAAATGAAAAACAGACTTCTTAAAAAAAATTCAAGTGGTCTTAAATTTTTGATCAGGAGTGTATATATATATATATATATATATATATATATATATATATATATATATATATATATATATATA